>OZ026620.1:77514011-77536511 GCA_964020975.1 Hermodice carunculata | reverse complement strand
ATCGATCGTGAAATGAACTTCATCAGTTGCATCTTACTATATAAATAAATAAATATATATATATATATATATATATATATATATACATGTATATACAAGAGATAAATAAGACTTAATCGTTTTTCAATATTTGGAATTTATGGACGCAATTTTATGTTGCCGGTACAGGTATTAACTGCTCTGGTACATGTTATGGAAATTAAATTTTGTCAATTACCGCTGATAGGATTTGCTGTCGGATTCCTATACGAAAAATATATCTTTACGTGGTACGGAAAAGACAAAAAATAATAAAATAAATCACTCAGTACGGAGGACGGATAATATGCTCAAAATTTCGGGTCGTACCGCATAGTCATTGTGCCATATCCATCCTTTGACATCACACAAAAAGATGCAATACGCTACCGAAACCGTAATAAGAAATTGTAGCATGTGCGATGTGTTTTGGCTGCGTTTGTGCACGGTGTGATTAAACACAATCCTCTGTATTACCACCCAGATATCGTATCCTGTCGTCTTTTTCGATCGTGCTTTCACAGTATATTGTGTTGACCCTTCAAAACATCACACTGTTATCAATGAACGTAACTGTCCTTTTCAGCCAGTTTTTGTGACCCCTGGTTTCATTACTCTGAGTTTTTATGGGGGGGGGTGTTTTTGTTTTTGTTTTTGTTTGTTTTGTAATATATGATGCAGGGTGCGTTGTTCTTCCGGAACCTTAACCCCTTCGCTACCAATCTCAACACAAGTCAAAGATTTCTGAACTGACCTGAGGGCACTAGGTGCGTCTTCTTTGTTAGCCGATATTTCAGTCATCTACCAATATATTTTAAGATCCAGATATCAAAAGAATGGCCAAAGCCAACAGCTTTTCTCGGCGTTTTGGTTGGAAGGAAAGATGTTGACTCGGTCAAAACTTGACGCTGAAAGAGTTAAGGGAATCATGGGTATCTTCTTTGTGTTCATCAAAATAACTTCAGTAATGATTTTTACCTGCCTCATGTTTAATAGTATGGCGTGAACAGGTATAGTTCTTCCCATTGATAATGACACAACACTGTTTGATTGATTAATTAATTGATTGATTGATTGACTGATTGATTGAATAAATGAATGAATGGGCGCGTTGGTGGGTGAGTAAATGGATATAAGCATAAATTAGTGCGTAGTAGTGTGTGTGTGTGGGGGGGGGGGCTGACATGTGATAGGATTGGTAGCAATTAATTTTCAGCAGACACCCCCCCCCCACTCCCTTTTAGTGTATGTGACAACTACATGTGCAGTGTACTCTTCAGCCCAATTGCTTCACTCAGGCCACATTCACACTTTTAGCCCATTCATTTAGATTGTTATTCAATCTGCCTGAAGGCGCATTTTGCAGGAACATTTATTTATGTATTTGATTTAGTGCATTGTATTCAAGCCATATATAATTGCCAAGTGTAAACATCAGGATGATAATGAAGTATTTCCGTGTTATGCCTAGAAATTATAATTGGTAACGATTTGGGATCCGAATTTCTTTGAAGTTTGAATATATCCCTACAGTTACAACCACTTGTTGGGAACTCGTAGAGTATTTATATTTCTGATGCATGAGCCCTTGAAGCCTTAGATATTAACCAATGAGCTGTCGCGATTATATTTCATATATCATAACCGCCAAAGGGCTCAGAAATAATATGTCTAACATTTGTATAAAGTTATGATCTGTAAATGCCTGTACAAAAACATAGTAGAGAAATATCCCCCACATATAACGCTGAATTGCCAATAATTTACCGGCAAATGTGACCTAAAAACGAAACACGTTATTATTCATGTCTTCTTACTTTTGACAAACGGCGTATGTGCCCTGACACCAGTCATAGCAACGTCACACGTTGAAGTACTCCGGTCTCTGGTGTGTGCGTGAAGCACGCTGTTGCAATCGTCGCACTTTGATTTTTGTACGAAAAATGGGATGGATTACTTGACTAACATCGTCTTGTGGGTAGGCATTTGTCTATTGTTGTGTATCGGTCCAACTTCGACGGGACCCATCGCGTCAACAACACAAAAGCAACATGTAGTAAGTAAGAACATTTTCTCCCCCCAGTGAAAAACAAAATAATGTTACAACAGGCAGATGGCACATTAATGAGGTCAGACACCAGGGACGTAATTACAACAATTTGTATCAAGATATCGATAATTTTGCAGACATATGTCCAACTTGAAGAAGCTTCCTATGTCGTCGTTTAGCAAATTTCGACAGATAAATGCGAAAACATTTCAATTTTACACCCTTTTACGTACTATTTTATGTGCAACAATAGTTTTTTTTCTAGTCATAATCGTCATTTTTTAATTGTCTCTAAATTTAACAAACTGGGACTCCTTCATTTTTGAAAATTTCGACAGCAATATTTCATAGAACTAGTTCTTTAAAATGATTTTGTGTAACAGATTAGTAAAATTTTTGTGTAATAATAATCATTATTGCAAGTAAGCATACTTTCAAATTTCAATAAACACGAGGATTAGTCTTTTTGGAGAGTTTCGAATATTGAATAAAAACAATATTTTAATAAAACAGCTTTTCAAATATGATTTCGCGTGGTTAAATAAATGACTTTCCATATTGATTATCATTTTCAGTCAACATACTGCGAACAGGAATGAATAACGCGGCATTATTTCCGACATATGAGATAAAAAGGACCCCCAAAATCAGATTATCTGAACAAGTATAGTTACTGTCGGGTGATTTCATTCTTAAATGTATTTGAACTGTATAACCTGACAGTTCCCAACATGACCCATCTTCTGTCGACAACAATTTTTTTCACATAAAAAAAGAGACGGAAAAGGACTTCCAGCCTAGATTTTGCTGTGTCCTGGCGTTGATATGACTATTGGACCCAGCAAGGACGATTACGCAAGGATTTTATTCCAATTCTGCCTTTGTCTAAAGTGATGTTTTGCACCAGTTCTCTATATTTCCAGTTATAAAAGTGCAGTTTCCTTACTTGATTGCATTCACTTGTTGCAACGTATGAATAAAATCAATTGTACTTTGTTTGTTCATAAAACCGGAACAAGGCGTCAAAATACGTTCAGGTTGTAAATTGTTTGTTCATACACATTTTCTCGGCTGTCACGATAACATTATCAGAGTGAACGAATATGTAGGTTGGATCAGTGTGGCGCACTTCTCATTATTTCACAAAAGCAAAATGAATATTCTAAAAACTCGAAATGGATGTCACAGTAAGCCTATGAACAATATGTCAGGATTTTCTGCATGATTTTGCAAGCAATTTTGTTCGTCTTGGGCCCGTCTGTCTGTTGGTCAGGCAAGATCGATCGATCTATCTATCTATCTATCTATCTATCTATCTATCTATCTATCTATCTATCTATCTATCTATCTATCTATCTGTCTGTCTGTCTGTCTGTCTGTCTGTCTGTCTGTCTGCCTGCCTGTCTGTCTGTCCGTCCGTCTGTCTGTGTGTCTGTCTGTCCCCCTAGCTGTTTGTGTTCTAATGAATCTGAAAGCAGACTGAAAATACAACACATTATCAATACGTACCAAGTTGTGGATACGTAATTCTGAAATTGTTTGAATACATATATATATATATATATATATATATATATATATATATATATATATATATATATATATATGAATCAACGCTATGGAAAACGACGCAAATAGGTCCGTGCTGTTCTTTAAGTGAACCTTCTTTAATTGTCTCTTTGTCTCCCTTGGACCCAATCTGTACGATTACCTATGGTAAGAGCGTTTGTTAAGAACAGAGTGGTGATAAGATTTGTTTTATTTTATTATAATCGTGCACGATTTACCATTTCAATCAGCATTCAAATATATGATTAAACATAATGTCTTTAAATCTACATATACACATATGCTGTTTGTCATTGACTCATTGGATATTATATTTTATCACATAAAACGAAAAATGCGAAAATTTATTTGATAATATAATGCAAACAAACCACAATTTTATTATGACATAACTATAGTACCAAATAAAGTTTTACACAAGATACACATTGGTCATATCTTTTTGCTAATTAGGCGAAGAAAAGTGAAAAACAATTCAACTCGGGCTGTGACAAGTGGCCGGTCCAGGTGTCTTTTCCAGCTGTTCTTGACACAAACTTTCTTTACTGAGTCCCAGCTGCTAAAAAGCCGCTGTCTCAGGCACCCGCCATATTGCCGTTGACAGTAATATTCCATGACGTGGTTTTTCCAAATAAAAACAAAAACCACACCACTATCCACCGCCTTGAAGTTCATTTGCAAAGTGAAGGGAGCAGATATGCGCCGTACCTAACGGTACACCTCACGATAATTTTATATTCTTGTTCAAAGTCAATATAAATTATGTATTTTCTAATAAACTATGATATCTCATTGTGTATATATATCCCGGACCAGTACCGACGTACCACCTGTCGAGGCATAGAAAGTGATATTGTAGTAAACTGGCATATCATATAGTTACAAAGTATGTGAAGGCAGAACAGACGGGCCAAGTATTTGTTCACGAACATAATACATTTGCCACTCCGTCCACCTGCGTCTCGTGCACGTTTCGTTCACGTAAACGACTTGGAAAGATATTGTTTTCGGTATCACAGTTGCATTGTGGCCTGAGCAATTGCTGACCAAAAATGCTGCCGAGTCCAAAATTTGACAAGACAAATATAAACTGATCGCCGCTTGCAACCATTGCTATAGGCAGCTCTTTTCGTATTAAAAGACTCTTCTAAGCAGAAGAGATGAGAAAATGGTGAAAAGAGATATTTTTTATGGTCGATTATCACCATATATTACAAAATATGTAAGTGCATGACTCTGGAAACCCAGCGAGTAGTAAATTGGTTTAGAATTTAAATCTGTAAGTTTCTGTTTAGAGTATTCTCACTACATCAAAAGTCAAAGTTTCGCCTGGTAAGTTTGGGCTCCCTTTGATGAAGTGTGAAAGTAAGATGTCGCATGTCGTATGAGTAATGGTAATATGAGGGAAAGGTTTACACGTCGCACACTGTTTAAGAGCTAGGATCTATGAGCACTCTACTCAGGGCACAAATAAGGAAAAGTGGTCGGTATCTTCGTCATGGGCATACAAACACAAACAGAAGTCGGAACAATGTCAAATCTGTTAAAATATGAAGTTAGGCGGGAATAACATAGACGCAGGTGTGTTTGGCAATTAACTGGGAAGCTTTCATTGTGTGAAAAATAATGGGAGTGAACACCAACGTTAAAAGAGTACCTTTCAATTCTAGATTTGAGTATGTCTACAAATGCAGATTGCCTTATCTCTAGGGGTAGGTCATTATTCGTTTTGATACTTGGCGGCAAGAAGGAGTCATCAAACTATTTTGTGTTGAGTCCTGACTGTCTGAAATTATGGCAATCTCTGGTAGTGCATGTGATATCAGCAGGCGTAAGATTTCGAAGATACTGAGAAGTCAAGCTATGCACAATCTCTTTAAAAAGGGACCAATTTATGATATTTCTGTGGGTCGACTGTTTGTCCGCCGACTCAGTGAGAAGAAGATATAGAGATGTGTAGGAAAAAATGCCCCGGTGCAGATTCTTGCAGCTGCATATTGAACAGCTTTTAGGGAATTAGACAGACCCACTGTGCGATTATCATATGACATACAACCATGCTCGAGTATTGGTCGCACAAAGATCAAGAAGGTTGTATACAATCTTTTCACCATGGTTTTAAGAGACAGTTTAAATTTATGTCCATGAAGAAGAGCTGGACGTTTATTACACTTGTTTATGATGCAGGTGATATGGGCGTACCAGGAAGGTTACTGGTAACAGTGACCCCTAAGTGAGTGTTTTGTTGGCATGCTTCTGGCATCAAAGTACTCTCAAGGACGAGTGTTTGGTGGTCTTATCTGTTCATCTTAGTGCAGAAAAGACATTGCAACGGATTTGGTAGCATTGAACGTATCACGCCATAACTCACTCCAGACATTTGTGTGGGGCCAACCTTTACTCTTTCTGCCAAAGTAGTGGGGTTATGTACAATTTCCAGCATACCAATCTCATCGTCAAATAATCTAATGTCACAAGCTATGCTATCAATTATTTTATTAATGTGCATGAACATTAAAAAAGGAGAGGGCCTGGATGGAGCCTTGAGGCACACCGTCTTCAACTGGTTAACATGAGGTAAATTTCACAACATATGGTAACTGGTTATTGGCTGCCTGACAGGTGACTATTGATAAATTCAACAACAGGTTCTGAGAAGCCAAGCTGCTTTATTTTGAAAAGAAGTTATTTATGACAGACTCTATCGAAAGCTCTCAATAAATCAAAATACAAGGGAAAAAGCATGCGAGCTTCACAGCCGTATTCAAGTCCCATCACACCCGAATTCATGTCCGTGGTACATGATGGTGTAACATTGCTACCGAGCGAGGCTTTGCTCATTTTTCTTAAATCCGCATGGTTGGCACTCTTTACGACCAAGAAGGTCTGGAGATTTTCTCAAACACTATTTTTTGCGAAAACCACCAAACTTGCTATGCTGACTGACCTAACCAGTGAAATTGTGCATCTAATTTGGAATAGTCATGATGTTTAAAAGTATGCAAATTAGGGGCAATTAAAATTGTGAAAGTTCCAAGTCTTCCAAACTTTTGCGGATACTCAATATTTCAATGATCATATATATATATATATATATATATATATATATATATATATACATATATATATATATATATATATATATATATATATATACATACATATATATATATGTATATATATATATATATATATATATATATATATATATATATATATATATATATATATATATATATATTGGTTTGTGACACCTGCCAATATAATGGACAGTATAAGTTGTAGAATTTCAAATTATGCTAATCAGGGCCTTTGAAAAAATTCAAAGCTGAACAGCTATTGTAAATAGAGGTACCATTCCAACTTCAATTAATCGGTTTGTAGCAAAGCCCCATCCAATGAACCATAAACCAAAGTAGTAGGCTTTTAATTAATGCAAATTAGACAAATACACAAAATTAAAATGTTGAATAGCTTCAAAGCTATTATAGATAGTTGTTTCATTCAAACTTCATTTTTATAAGCTTGCGATATGGCCACATCCAATGAAGCCAAGAACCAAAGTTGTATAGCATTTTACTTTATAAAAATTAGGCTAATACACGACATTAAGATTAAGAAAAATGGCGAAGTGTAGCATTTCAAACTGTTCTCATTTTGAAAGGCACCCAGGCAGATTTACTGTGAAGCAAATCTTCTTTTCTAGTTTTTTCTCTCTCTTTTTCTTTCTTTCTTTCTTTCTTTCTTTCTTTCTTTCTTTCTTTCTTCCTTTCTTTCTTTCTTTCTTTCTTTCTTTCTTTCTTTCTTTCTTTCTTTCTTTCTTTCTTTCTTTCTTTCTTTCTTTCCTTTGCAGTCAGGTGCACGATGTGAAGTCCAAATACTTGTTGAGCTCACTTGGTGGAAAGTATATGCGTCTTTTGGTTCATTCAATTTGCCCGCCATTTTAGGATGACTGAATGTTGAATTGAGCGCCTGAGTTACCCGTTTATGTTTCCCGACAATGCTCCGCTGTGAAGATGTTGATGTACCTTTTGATCATATCTTGTTTTTAAATTCTCCTTCGTCAAATGATCCACCTGCTGGCGTGCTTGGCTCGGCACACGCCCATTTCCTTTCAACACAATAACTGAACTTTGATAAAGTCTTCGGCCCTGATAAAAGTTGAAACTCTTAATACACTGACATGCTTAATCTCTTTTCTTTCCATGTTCTCACTTGGACCCACCGACTTAATCGATTTCGCCTTTCTGTTGCCCACTTCCGCAAGGTTTCTGGATCCGCCAATGACTGATATCAAGCCATTATTTTAAAACCATTAAAAAAAATCATGTACAATTAGCAGATATAATTCACGGAGTTTAGGTGATGGTGTAGAAAAATGAGTGAAATATTTTATGTCAATTTACACAATTATGTTTCAAATTGAATCTTTTATATTGTTGTTAGACCCCAGTGCACAGCTCAGCCAGTAAGAACGTCAAGGAACTTGATTCCGGGCCGAACCAAACCGACCACCAAAATGTACAAGCCACCGACACGGACAAAAAAATGCTGGGAAAGCTGACTGGTCCTGAAAATACCATGGATATGGGAATGAAGGTACATATGCAGACTGATATTTATTAGTGTTCGGCACTAGTTAATTACGATGGTCCTCTATTTCTTCATGGTATACCCATTACATTTCTATTTTGCACTCCCTTCTCAGTCTGTCTGTCTGTATGTCTCTCTAGCTAGCTAGCTAGCTAGCCAGCTGTTTTTTCCCATTATGGTTTGTCTAACAATTTAACTCTTCCTTGTCTTTTTCCGATGTTCCTCCCTCACTTCAAGCACCATCAATAGTACAATGTGAGTACGTTCAGACTATTAAGCCGGCAACCGCTGTCGTTGCCTGCTAACCGAAATGAGTCTGTTAAGCAGGCAACCGTTGTCATTACCTGCTACTCAAAGTGAGTCTGTTCAGCAGTGTGTTATGCACAAACTCCAAGACAGGACTTCAATACTAAGTTACAATGTAAGACTTATATCATCTCACTTAAAGATATTCATGATGCTCTTCATAAAGAGACTTCGTTTCTAAACTGCTTTATAGACTGTGAATTTAAAAGCTGATCAACTTTTAACGCATTCGGCTTTGTAATCCTTATGCAAATGATTCGGGGCCTTGCATTACAATACAAAATGATATTATTCGTTTCGCAGGACAATTTCTTGAAAACAATTAGATAAAACATATACACCAGGTAATTTGTGGATCATACATCTGTACGTAGTTAAATAAATTCTTTTTGAATACTCCAGTTTGGTTAGATATTTTACAAAGCCAATAGTATGTGTAAGTATTGTGTAATCAAAGGAACTGTCACTATGCAAAACAAAACTTCTCCAGGTTTGTTTACTTATATCATTTTATCTCAGTGCATGGCTTTCAAAATCATTCGTTACTTAGATTATTCTGGTTAACCCATCAATGGCCAAAACCCATGATTGACTCAAGACTTGATTTAACCTTATCAATCCATTGACTAAAAGTTATTCCATTCTCATGAAGAGTTGTCAGCGATAATTTAGCTTGTTTACCTGTCACAAGTATGTACCAATAGTTCAACAAGCGCGTCGTCATATAATCATTACATCGCATTTCACTCAACTTCATACAATTCGGAGACTGTATATTAACTTTGAGTACTTTGTTCAAGAAATTGGGTTTAAAAGATATCTAGGGATATAAGATTCTCGAAACTCCATACCTCGCAAAAACATAACTAGACAGGAACAATGAAGGCATCAAATAACTGGAATTGAATGTCAAAAGGCAATTTAAGCTTAGGGGTCCAGTGAAGTAACCAAACTCTGCTCTTCAAGCCTGATTTACTTGTGTCTCGTTGGTCTTACTGGATTTGCCATTAATGCCCATCACATACAGCCCAAATATACATCGCTATCCACAATATCCAGTGTTGTATCTTTCAAAGTGAACGTTGGCTCCTTTTTCTGGTCAAATCCTGTGAAAATATTACAACGTTCGGTTTCCTTGTATGCAAAGTACTTCAGGCACGATATACAGTGCCGCCAAAAAGTTTGGCACCTTCTCCACCGGTGGCCCCTCCGCGTGGTCCTCCTGGAGTGCATCTTGTACAAGGGACTCCTGCAAGGAATACTGGTAGGAAGTTTGATGTTAGTTACTCAGTGTGCTTCGTGGACCCACCTATGGCCACCTGATTGGCCCTAAACTGGTTATGGTGTCAGAATTATGATGTTTATTACACTTTGAAAAGTGGTACCTGCAAGTGGCTCCACTGGTGACCCCCCCCCCCCCAGTTTTGGAGCAAGACTTTCGGCCGGCATTGTACTCGTGCGTAAAGTAGTTTCTGATTAACCTGCATGCATCCATGCACGCACCGGACGCTGCATCAACATTGCCCTCGCACCGCGCAGCCACTATTTATTCTGTAGTCAGATAGGCCGGCAAATAATCCACTAAACGGCTGACCTGTAGATAGTATCCCCACTGCTTACATGAAAGCAACATCTTCTTCCATTCTCTTTGCAGTCTGAGAGACAAGAGAATCCATCCAGAGAAGAAGACTAGAATATATTACTCCTCGATTCAGGTATGGAGGAAGAATTTCTTCCTTCATAATTTGGGCAAGGTATCGAGGCCATTAATCGGCTACCACATGACATAATGCTGACCTTTTACTTTGCCGATAACATAAGGCTGAAACTACTTGATGAATCGATCATAACCTGCTCTTGCTGTTTCTCGCGCCATTGCCCTCTGCTATGTTGAACGTAAATACAAAAAGTGACATTACTTCTGACAGTACATATCTCAGAGATATCAGTAGGACAAGTCTTCCCTTAAGTCCCCCTCCCCCGCTCCCATAATCAGATGTGTTTCTTCTGATAAAACATCAAATGTCATATATGTCAAAATACAAAGTGTCCCTTAACTCAATTAAAGATTTAAATTATGATGATATTTTCATGTGAGATTCAGTTGGCCGGGTTTCTGAGGAAAGTTTGGGTTGAATACAACCTATGGTGTTTTCCCGTGTGCTGATTTATGATAACTAAGTCTTCCAGTGCCAATCACGTCTTAAGTCGATGTACTTAAGCAAAACTAGTCTGAATTATCATTAGGATCCCATATTCGTATTCCTCGTAAACAGACCCTTTATTCGCGTTGCAGTATGCTTATAGTTCCAAAGAGAATACCCCAGATCAACAGCTTTTCTCGCCCAATGCGCAACAAGAAAAGCTGATGACTAAGTCCATTTGGCACTGAAATGGTTAATATGATAGAAAAACAAATAACACCAGAGGCATGTGCTGTGAACTTTGTGTATATCGGACAGAGAAAGTAATTCCCTCTGATGTCGTGGCAGTGATAAGGTCTCGTATCATTTAGTCCTTATTCATTACTGTTCACGTGCGATGATAGAGTCATAACGGGACAAACTATAAATGTTCTCTGGTCGGTGTTTGGTTCCGCAGGCCGGCATGCAGCATGTTGCCCACACCCAAAAAACAAAGAGACTCTGACATTGAAATGTAGGTCAAGGTTACTGACCTAGTATCATGTATACATGTTCAGTATTTCCATGTGGAATACTGGTGGAAGAATAAAGCATACAAAATGCTTTAATTTGTACCTTCCCATCCTGGCTAACTTTGTCATATTGACAGACAGCCAAAAAAATCCCACCACAGAACAGAACAGAACAGAATTTGTATCTTTGGAAGCGAATTTTCTCTTGACCATTTAATTTTATAATTGGCAGTGCACATACTTAACATGCGATTTGAATCATCTATACAGATCAACATAGCTCGAATCTGTTAATAGCGTTTGGAATCATGAACAAAACACGTATGTTTTAAGAACGGGGGTCACAATCGTTGGAAAAAAGAGCTATGTCATCAATGAAATATTGATTGATCAAACTCAATGATAAGTATGCACTATGGTGCGAGGAAATCTCAGATAGCCTTGCAGTATCAACGTTTCCGCGAGCAAAAATTGTATATTCCGAAAAAAAAAGTATGTTTAGGAATTTGACCGTATGACTGTGACCTTTAACTCGGATGGAAGGACTAAGTAATACGAAAGGTGCGTCCGGCTTTTAAGCATTTAAAGAATCTTACCGTGGAACTTTTTTTAAAGATTGTAAATTCATCTGAAGTTAATGATGTCTGAAGTGTCAAAAATTAATTTTTGACCAAACCCACTGAGTATTAAAAAAATTGACACACTATTTTCTTTAGAACGTATGTGTCGCTTTTTTTAGACCAAAATGACAAAATTAGTTGTATGCAATTTAAAATAATGCAAGTTCCGTATTTTTCATACTCTAAGTTCCTTGTTGCTCTAGAGATAATATCTATTCTGTCTAACAGATGGGAAATTCTGCTACTCTTCGCGGAACAAAAGAAAATTTCAAACCTGACATCTTTGCTTTTGAATCAATAACAACAAATAATAGGGACCCGCGAAAAATCATCAATCTCATATGCTTATGTCACTTGTTTCAATCGCCCGTATTTAAGCAAATGCAAATTAAGCTTATTATTAACCTCTTGAAGAGAGAACTAGGTCAATAAGTTTTTATTTAAGATGAATTGATATAGAGATGCAGGTTTCCAAAGCTGAAGATCTTCTACTTTTTACAGAAACAAAAACCAGGGACCAATTTGCAATTTCATTCCCATAGTAATTGGACCTAAAATTGTCGCAAAAACAGCTTTTAGATTATCGTCGATGTGACGAGTTAGATTATCTTCCATCTGACGAGTTACGAAAAACACGTTTCCCGAACTGATTTGCAAAATATATCAAAATTTTCATTTTGGGAACAGCCCGGTATGTGTGCCTGACATTTTAGCACATGGATGTTGTTTTCTCATAAATATTCTCAGGGTTGTTGTTCTAATGGAGATATGGATGTTTCTTGTTTTCGTTGGGGATATTGAACAGTTATTTATTTGGTAGTGTGCAGACGTCGTTCACCATATATAGTATTATATTGGTGCAATATACTGCCAATCTCACACTGATCCCCCCTTTTAAGCAACTAGTTAACTCATTAAAATCATGAAATATTTAGGTCGAAAGCACCCAAATTCAATTACAGATATTGCAAAAATGAAGTTTAAAGCTATTAAATGTTTGATTATCATTTGTTGACACAAGCATTTTAACCTTTTTGCATGGTTGGCAGAGCTGCAACAAGCTCGCCTTTTACCTCTGCGGCCCGGGTTCGATTCACGGCCGAGGATGCAAGAGGACCTTGAACAGAAAATTTGCTGCACCACAAATCTGTCTGTGTGCCTACAAATGCTTTTTTTTCAAATGTTTTGCAATATCTTTGATATGTTGTACCAGGTGACAATAATGTTACAAGATTAGATGAAACAGCCACCATCGAAACAGGCCTTTCACCTTGAAATGACCTTTGACCTTGAGGCGATCTCTTCCAGAAGTGAACTTTGACCCTTAAAATGACATTTTGATCTAAAATTGACCTTTAAACTTGAGATGACTTTTGACCTTAACATGATCTTTGACCTTGACATAACCTTGACATCTCAGATGACCTTCACCTTGCTGTGATCCTCTATTAGAGATATAACTCTTTTCCCAGACCTATAGTGTAAGTATTGTCAAGCAAACCCTTTTGAGTTCTGATTTGACACGCCAAATGATTGTGTTCACATTTCATGTTTGATGGAAAGAACAGCGATATATTGCTTAACTGCATATTATCGTTTTTCTTTCAGGCGTATATTTTGTATTGCAAGATTTCGATCATATGAGCTGGAGAATTTAGATAGGATAACAGCAGGCTGTAGAGCACGAGGCATTTAGAATGCTCACAACTTGCAGCAGTCAGTCAATAAGTCAACCAATTCAATGTTAAAAGAACTATACGGTGGCAGTACCCTTCACGCAGAATATATACAGCTACAACGGAACTGTTGGTAATATCATATATTGTTCAAACTTCTGTTAGAGCTATGAAAGTATAACATCGTACACATAGTTCATTGCACATTGTGCAGACAATGCAAACTGTCTGCGTGTGTCAATAATTTCCCCGAGAATAACAACCAAGTGCACGGATTGTGAAAAGAGGACATAACAAGCAGGAGTGGGTTTTTGTGTCTGAGTGAATAAGAAACGCGAGAAGAGAGGAGTGATTTCTAATTAGGCATAAAGATACAAAGACCCATGACCCGGGTGGGGTTTCCGTTTTAAACCATGGTGTTTTGCTTTTAGGAGTGTACCATTCGTTTGTACCTTCAACTTCATAATATTCAACAATCTTAAAGAGCGCGTTGCACTATAATTTCTGACCTCCGATGCAGTCTTTGTGTAACAGTTTCAGCAGTTGTTCGACCAACACAAAGAATATGTCTCCCCCCCCCCAGTGGCAATGGAATCAACGGTGTTTATAATTAAGACAGATCGTTTAAACGCCACACTTGGGCAGATCCATAGGGGTTACAAACCGCTGGATCCCTTAAAATTAACTTTTGTAAAAAGTGAGGAGAACATTTTAGATATAAGTTGACAAGCTGATACATTCGAGCTTTAAGGATTATTTCTCTGCTACGGTGGAGCAGGTGAATTGTACTAATTTGTTTTTACATCGATAGACAATTTCAAAGTAATCAGAACAATGGCAGTGACTAGTCTTAACTGGCCCATTCTTCTCTTCACGGCTAATGGTTTCCTGTTCCCTGTGAGTGACCCTTGTCAATTGATTTCTAGGGGTCATGGACTAACGACTGTGCAAACAAACCCCACGTGCTCGGCATTGCTTTAACTTTTCAGTGTAAACAAAAGTTCTGAGATCAATTTTCTCATATAAATTCCATGTTCACACATCTGAGTTTTGAGGAGCATGTAGTTTAAGTATCAAACTATCCAAAAATATGTAAAAGTGATTACAGTTTATCCAAAGGTGTTGACTCCAGATCGGCCACCTTAAGTGTAACGCAGGTAAAGAATTGGATGACTGGTTATATTTTTGTTGCGATATTGAAACATGAACATCTGCTGGTCAGAAAAGGCGCAATAGCCCGCGGCAGGATGGGAATCTGACATCATTATTTTCTACGTAACAGCTGGATATTTGCGCAGTTGTAAAAGGGCCTCACCATGATTCACAACAACCGTGTCACCATGGAAACAGTTTCACATAGACGATGTCGAGTGTACTTTCACGCCAAACTAATTGACATGAGCCTATTTTTGTGGGTGGTACCCTGAACTGGGTATATAGGTGGCCTATTCCCGAAGCTGAGCAGAACAATGCCTCTGAGGGATTCGAATTGATTACCTCAGTCGAAACCATGCTCAATTATAAGTTTAAGGTGGCGAAAATGATGACTAATGTCGGATTACTATGTTCACACTTGGGCCCACATTTTAAGCAATGAGATATCTTAGTAAAATATTGACATCTTCAGGATGACAGAAATCAAATGCTGTTACAAATATAACAGAAATGAAGGACCCGGCTGCTTTCAAGAAATATTTGACTGTAATCCACAAACATCTCATTTTACCCGTGGTAGAGGGGATGTCGTCTTTCCAACCCAAAACTGATCAAAATGGGTGCATTGTTCAGGATACCATATTCCTATATTTACAACAAAACTTACTTCCGTGAACAGTACTAGGACACACACACACAAACACACACACACACACACACGCACACACACACACACACACACACACTTTCCCTTGAAAGAGGCCTGTATCTCCTTTATAATCTGCTTTCTAATGTAGGCGGCTAGTGAGAGTGGATTCTGAGACCATCTTGACACTTCCTTGTATGTGTGTCTCGCATATATTGTGTTGCTTTGCACAAACACGTGCTATGTTATCTTCTTCGGTGTGTTTGCTTTATGTACGCAAGAGGCATCATATCTTAAACAATGCCCTTATTGCATCCAGCTACACGATCTTATCTTTTTTTTTGTGATGCATGCTTAGATATAAGATATTGTGCGCTTCGTGAAAAAAGAACTTTCAGAGGTCAGAGTTGTGATGAATTACGGCTTTCCGTAAGTCTTGCTTTCTCACGACACATGAAGTTACGTAGCTACGTAACTTCATGTGTCGTGAGAAAGCAAGACTTACGGAAAACCGTAATTCATCACAACTGCATTATGGCACAGGACGACTGCCTTGGCTATGGATAATAAATTACCAAAATACTTATGGCAAATACTTAATACGTAAAGACAATACACCGAGGAAAAATGCACAGGGTGTGGTTAAGAAATGATGTATTAAGCTAAACTAGATATATTTGATTTGCTTGTTAGCAAATACGTCTGTGTGCCTAATCAGTATTTATTTAACTCCGGCAACAATTTTTTTTATGCGGCTGTGCCAAAAACCTAAAAATGGAAGTTGGAAAGGCACCTCAATCTGTTATAGTTTTAAGCTATTCAAGATTTAAATTTTGTAAATTTGCTTAATTTACTTAAATCAAACTGCTACAACCTTGATTCATGGTTCATTGGGTGCAGCTATCCCTCAAATCTATCAATTGAAGTTTGGATGACACTTCAGTCTAAAATGGTTTTGAAGTTATTCCAGATTTAAATTGTGCGTATTTGCCTGCCTTTGCATAAATGAAAGTGCTGCAAGTTTGGTTCATGTTTCATTGGATGCGGCTATGTCACACAAGTACCAATTGAAGTGCAAATGGCACATCTGTTTGTAGTAGTTTCGAAGTTGTTCAAGATTTAAATTTGTGTATTCTCCATATTTACATAAATTAATTGATACAACTTTGGTTCATGTTTCAATGGGTGCTGCTATGTCACAAACCTACATGTACCAAGTGAAATGGGAATGGCACCTCTATCTGTAATAGCCTTGAAGTTACTCCACATTCAAATTTTCTTTATATGTCTAATTTGCATTAATTAGAATGCTACAACTTTGGTTCACGTTTCATTGAATGCGGCTGTGTCACAAACTTACAATTTTAAGTTCAAACGACACCTCTGTTTATAATAGTTTGGAAGTTATTCAAGAATTCAATTGTGTGTTTTACCTAATTTGCATAAATCCAAATACTACACCTTTGGTCCACGATTCATTGGATGCAGCTACATCAAGTTGAAGTTGGATTGGCACCTCTATTTATATTAGTTTTGGGGATATTAAAATTTTAAACGTTTCAATTGCTCCTTATAATTTAAAATGATACAGTTTTTGTTCACTGTCCATTAGATTGGCAGGTTTCACAAACCTGTATGTACCACCTCAAATTTTGTATCTATCTGTAAGAGGTTTGAAAATATGGAGCTTTTAAAATTTTCATTGCTACTTATTTGCATATTTTATTCATTTTATTTTACTTTATTTATTTAATAATCTACCCATATCATATTTTTACCATCATGACTAGTCCAAACAATTTGCACAACTTCACTACTAGGTCTGTCACCATGCCAAGTTTGGTACTTTTCGGAACTACAGTGTCCGAGAAAAACTGACAACAAAAATTCACACGGAAATTAATTAATTAAGTTAGGAAGGAAGGAAGGAAGGAAGGAAGGAAGGAAGGAAGCAAGTAAGCAAGTAAGTAAAGAAAGAAGGAGAGAAAGAAAGAAAGAAAGAAAGAAAGAAAGAAAGAAAGAAAGAAAGAAAGAAAGAAAGAAAGAAAGAACATAATATTTGAGGAAAAACAAGAAGTCTGTGTTGACACACAGGCGTAAATATTGTTAGCAACTGAAGCGGGAAATACTCCTGATTATATAGCTTTATAAAATAACCAGTAAAAAATTAGAACTTGCAGGTTGTGACTTTTACCGTCCTCTTGTATAGAAACTAGAGTATAATTTGTTCGAAAAGGGATCTGAAGTTAAAGGCGGTACATTGCATAACAAAGAACGCTATACCAGGGACCCTGGGCGTAAAAAGCCACGCTCGATGTGTCAGGAAATAAAACGTGTAAATTTGTCACGAGCTGAAGAGTGAATATTGAAAATACGCTAGCATAGAGACATAGTCCTCTACTCACAAACATCTAATACTTATACCAATTTTCACGACTTCCTGTAATTTAGTCGTTTGGGATCTCCAACCCAGTTCCAAGTACAGTTTCATTAATTCATGTTGGTGTGGAGTCAAGCTGTTTATCCGTACTCATGTTACTACATATAGGTCAATTCATATGTCACTCATGCCATACATTAGAGATGTCAAATAGGCGTATTTCCACAGGTAACTTTTCGTCTCTGTTTCTATATCAAGTTATCTCATAATAAGTTACTTTAGGCTAATAAAGATGAGGCGACACGCTCCGTCTCTTTTTGCTTTATGCTCATGATGCTTTAATTTAGAATTCAAAGTTTCACCTAAAATGTCCAATTTTGACATACTTTCGATCTGATTCACATCAATTTAACATATGGGTCCAGGTGTTAACCCATTACGAACAACCATGCACCTAGAATTTTACACCAAAGACAACAAACTAACAGATATATAAAATAATTGTGTATGGCAAGCCATTTTAATATTGAATCCGAACTTAAGATATTTAAAATTCAAAGAGGACCAAATAATATATATCTATAGTTCATTTGTAGATATTTATAAATGATTTTTAGACATCTAATGGGCGCCCTTTTGCTATTTATCCAGTACTTCTTGATATCAAGAAGTTACTTCTTAATATCCAAAGGTAGATTTCTATATATGAAGTAGTCCACTTTTTGATACAAAAATGGACTTATTGATATGAAAAGATCACTATTTCTTAATATCCAGGAATCACTTTTGATATCAAGAATGCATACAGAATTCCTGATATCCAAAATATCAAGAAGTCGAGCGACTATTCACTGAGTTACTGGCTGCTCCCTAGAAAATAGTATAGGTATACATTAACGTCTAGCGTGTTGCCCATTCCAAATAAATCCCTGCATAATTGAATAATATATATATATATATACATATATATATATATATATATATATATATATATATATATAAGTACTGAATAAATTATAGCAAAGGGACGCCAATAGCCCCGTAGATAACAAACATGTTTTTATATAGTTTTAATTCGAATTTTGATATCTATAAATTATTTATTGATTTCTAAAATTCCGTCATATTTCAGACATATAAAATCATTTTAATATATATCTAAAGATGGCCGCACACAGATGATTTAATTTCAATTATAGATATCTGAAATCCGGATCAAATGTTAAAACAACTAGTCATAAATGTAGCCATGATGAGCTTCTCTGTGTTATCCCTTTAGTCACAGCGAAAAGCTGAAAAACACCATAATCTGAAAGTATAGAACCCGAAGGCAAAGACTTCGTGGGCTCAAGTGATGTATCGTTTTGACGAGGGCCGTATTCCTCATAATCCTACTGTAAGGAAATACAGAAATTCCTAATCACGCGAATATGGACTTAACTATCAAGGACTGGCTGCGTAAGTTTTATATTCCAAGTACACCGGATCTGGATTTTGTACAACAGTTTCAAAGAGTGGCTACTCTTAACTGACAAACTTGCACACAATGTTTTAAAGCAGAGTATCAAAATAAGTTCATAGCACGTACCTCTACCATATGCGTCTTCACTCTGACCATGAACATTGGGGTACCAGAGATGGTATTTGGAATGTGTTCGGTTCTGGGAAGGAGGATCTATTTTTATATTTTCCGTACCAAACATATGCAGATCTTAAAACACCTACTTTCGCTAACACACAACGGCAGTTCCAATAGTATGATCGTTTGGGAACATTTTGTGGTCTCCTCCCTAATTAGTAAAATATGTTATCTGATTGGCGACACAGCATAACAATTTGGGAAAATATGTTTCATGTGTTTAATGTGGCCTGTTGAAAGATTCGAAACGAGGCCTTCGGGCCTCGGACCGCTCATTTTCCGAAATGTTATCCCTTTACGACTCGGGGGGGGGGGGGGGGGGGTTGCACAGCGGGACCAAATATTATTATATTGATTGTGTCTCCTTTACGTTAAACATGTGACGTGTATAGGCATTTTACTTTAATTGTAAGTATATGACTCAATTGGATATACAATTGTTTTAAACATATTTTATTTAAGTAATTGGGGAACAGGGTTGCCCCTATATAAACCCCTCTTGTAGATCGAGGTGATGAAGGCTTGCAGGATAGCAGTCCGCACGGCGTACGAAAACAAGTACGCCCGAAAAGTATATGTTATAAATGTGCAACATCGCAGATAGAGGATCTTTCACTCTATTAGCTATATTACAAATAGGTGGCATGTACGACAGTTATATAAATACCCCAACTAGTTAATCAATAAGCTAGGCTCAATGCTGTTCCATCTCACACGGGGGGTTCAAACCCCTACAGAAAAAAACCCCAATAAATTACTGGCAAGTACTTTTTTCATTAACTTAAAAAAGAGCCCAGAATGCTAGGCTCGGTCAAAACGTTTAGCGGTATCTAAAGACACAACAAAAGAGAATTTTGTTACGAAAAACAAAGTGACATGACATCTCACATAAAGTTACCTGCCCTGAAACCAAACTGATTTTTGGACGCTTCATTTTCTGGCATTGATATGAGCATAAGCTTACTTAATTTGACAAAAATGGGCGATAAAAATTTATGGGACGGTAATTATCCAGAACATTACACGCAGGAACCAATGTGCACTGTTCCAAAATAGGCAATAAAATTGTACGTTTTAAAAACAGCAGGAAAATGGTTCGCATAAATAGCAAAGATTAATCAGGCAGATAAGTGTGCAATGTTTGCGGTTCACCGTGCAACACGTGCCGGGCAGGAACCTAACATCTGCTGCACCCGGGAGCGGAGCTCTGGTCAAGTCATCATGTGCGTTATCTACGCTCAACCATTTTCCGTAAAATGCCCAGAGTTTATTGTGTCAACTTGAGAGGCACTTGAGGTTATTATTACTGTAACATTGAAACACAACTTGAATGGTACTTCATAAACTTTCATTCAACGCAGAGCAAGGTCAAACTGCAGAGACATCATACTTAATCAAGCCAATTGATGAGACCTCTGCCTTGTCTCAAACTTATCACACTATTGCATATACCGTCGTTCTATCATTTGTTTACCACAGAGATAACACTGTTACAAAGGCCCGGGTACCATGGAAGACGTGATCAACTGAATCATCCTGTTCAAGATGCTAGCCATGTTCAGAAGCACAAACCGCAGACTCTCAGCGTCTGCAACAGTAGACCTGCAAAGTTCTTCCACAAGGATAATAACTTAACTTATTCCACGCTGATAGGAGACGAAGTCAACAGCTTTCCTTGGCGCGCTCTGGGCGCCCAGAGCGTGCCAAGGAAAGCTGTTGACCATGGACATATAATTTGGAATGATCTTCCATGCACGTTTCATCCAAAATGTAGCAAAATAATCCCTAAATTAGTAAAATACAATTAGCAGACGACATTTTAGATATTGACCGGAAAAAGCGCCATTTGGGTGTAATGAGTTTAACATGTTTTGCATCAATGAGTCTGGTCTAAAGAGTGATATTCATAGTGCTGAACATCATCAAATTCCTGGCTATACTTTATTCAATCGGAACAGAGCCTGTCCCAAACAAGGGGAAGAGTTGAGACTTACATTATAAGCCGACCGAATTGCATGTGATGAATATTTAACAAGAGTAGTGGCTATTAAAATTTCACTGCAATCTTCAGAGTTTTAAAATTTTGCCTATCTTCAGAACGAAAATCACACTAGTTTCTATGCATTTGTCATGGGCAAGTGTGTATCTAATGAATGGGGAACAAAACTCACAGCATTATACATAATGCAAATTAACGGAATTAAAAATTTGCAATTTTTAAAAATTTCAAAACCAAGATCAAAGATGTCATCCCAATGTCGACCAGTAAGCCCCTTATGAATAGTAAATAGAAGGCGTATCATTCTGAAATGTACAATTTGGCTTATTTGAAATTTTGGAATATAGTGATTCGGGGGGGGGGGGGTTGTTTTTGTTTTTGTTTTTTGTTTTTGTTTGTTTGTTTGTTTGTAGTTTTTTTTTGGGGGGGAAGTGTTGTGTGGGGTTTTTTTATTGTTGGGGGGGGGTTGTTTGTTCTGTTTTTGTTTTGTTTTGTTTTGTTTTTTTGTTTTGTTTTTTTTTGTTTTTGTGTTTTATTTTTCTTCTTTTTTTTTGTTATAAATTTTAAGTGACACAGGCAGAGTTATTGCAAAGCATTTTTTTTCTGAAATTTCAAGCGCTATACCTTGCCGTGGCAGAATGGCTACGGTCCTCGCTTTCTGTAGAAAGTGTACGGGGTTCAAATCCCGGTGGACTCGAGACGTTAAAGGCTTCTTACGTGCCTGGTCTATTGATTCAGTGGTGGGCGATGTATATATATAAAAAAAAAAAAAAAAAAAAGCACTCACGACAGGTCACCGCACACACATGCGTGAATGGCAGATTGCGTGGCGCGTGTTAGAGGACCCTGTGGCAGATAAGTGTCAGCTGACCAGGTTTAAACCCTCTGCAAGTAAGATCAATCTATCAGTCTGTGTATCTAAAACAAATGAAACCCCGTTCTCAGACAACTATATGCAACACCCACACAGCCAAAAATGCACTTTCGCTGGATAAAACAGTGTTACTTTTAAATTCCAGCATTGTCTGATCGGTGTAAAGTTGTCCAAGAATACACCTACTCCCATATAGTTATCTTTGTATGGCATGTCGCGAAAGCCGGTTGTAAACTGGATCGTCTCAAGTAATTAAAGTGAGCCGACTGACCTCGTCAGAAAGAGGTCTCAAACAGGTATTGACTCAGTTTTTTTCGAT
>OZ026620.1:75786511-76024011 GCA_964020975.1 Hermodice carunculata | reverse complement strand
AACAGCGGATTTCTGCACCCATACCTACATGATATACCTGCCTGGGCAAGTGGCTGCACCCGTAATGCAGTAAAATATTAATCCAAATCACAGGCCCCATCAAGTTATATTAATTGGCGAAATATCTCAATCTTTTAGTGGAATACGGGCTATGGCAGCCATTTTTTCATGCTGAAGGAACAATACGTTGTACTCTTAAGCACAAATACCTTCCGTATTATTATATCATGAATTTGCCGAAGCACTAGACCTGGCGAAAGTGGTCCGTGTTGTTTACTGCGACGTAACCAAAGCTGTTGATGAGGTTTACCATCCTGCTCTTCTTCACAAACTTTATAATTCAGACATTTGTGGTCTGCTGTTAGATTGGTTCAAAAATATTTGTCAAACCGAACCCAGAGGGTTGCATCAAATAGAGTTTTCTAATTGGGGTCATAATAAAGCAGGAGTCCCCCAGGGCTCAGTGCTTTGGCCTCTCCTCTTTCTTGTTTACGTAGTTGACGTAGTTGATGTTGTTAGATCTAATATCAGACTATACCCTGATGATATCACCTTATATATTACAGTTGATGACCCCATAAACTCTACAAAATCCGTTGAAACACTTAATAAAGATATAAAAGAAACAGGAAAGTTTTTAACAACAATTGTTAGTTCAATTTAACAGTGCTAAAACAAAAACCATGGTTGATCAGTAATAAAAGAAATCCTTCCTAGAGTCAAGTTTGTTTTCATTAAAGTGCGCTTGGATACGTTACTGTGTACAGACATTTTAGACATCTAATTAGATTAGACCTATCCTGGTCCACGCATATAATTTTATTTGTCAATAAAGCAAAAGGATTAACTGGGATCATGAAATTGTTACAGTACAAATTAAACAGGTGCACATTAGAAATAATCCACTTTTTATATGTTAGACCCATACTTGAGAATAGGGATGTGGTCTGAGGTAGATGCACAGATACTGAGGCAAAATAATTGGACCGTGTTCAGCTGGATGTTGTTACAGGAGTCATAAGTCGTACAGGTCATGACAACATATATAACAAGACTGGATGGGAAAAACTTTCAAAACGTAGATAAAATCATAGATTATAGCTCATGTATAAAATAGTTCATGGACTTACCCCGAAGTACTTATCTGATACTGCCGAACAATGTATCATCCAGAGCGAATTACAACTTTCGTTCTAAAGCAAATATAACTGAAAGTAAAAATAGGAATATGATCTTCAACAACTCCTTTCTCGTTCAATACGTGGACCTGTATGTTATAAAGGCTGCCCCCCCCCCCTGAAAAAATCAGGTATTTATTAAGTGATATTTTCTGTCGAAATAACCAATGTATATATCTAGGAAAAACACACCCGCCAATGCAACCCTAGTGCGACATTATCTGGTACTCTTCTGTTGGAGGTGCAGAAATATATATATATATATATATATATATATGTCAAACTATTCAAAACTCTCAACACTCATATATATTTATGCAATCACTATCGCTGTTTTTATAGAACAATGTTCAGTGAATTGTGCGTTATTTTGAAAAGTGAACTTGATATTTTGATTCTGTGATCTCTTTTTTTTCCTTCCGGAAGGGCATATTTGATGTGCATACCTCTGACACTAGAAAGTTACCAGATAATTATCCACTATTGGGCCAGTGTTTGCACCAAGAAATCGATCACATTTTACAATGACGTTTCCATTTTTTCAAAATTTATAATCTTTTTCTTTCTATTCCTTGTTCACCCAATTTTTTTTTTTTCAATTTCACCCATGTATTCCCTTCATTTCGTTCATTTATCCACACAATTCTTTGTAAGTTGATTCTCTTATTCATCCAAAGCCTGCTTTCCACGTACTAAATCTTTATTCCACTGTGGTGTAACTTGCTCTGCACAGGAAGAACACCAATTGCTGTCATTTCATTCATGTCTTTAAAACAGCAAAACATATTTTTGAAAACAGTAGCCATGCTAAAATGAAAAATAAGATACTTTATTAAGCTGGACGCAAATTATTACAAAAACGACGAATGGTATTCACACGTACACATTTTGTTAACTTACACGTCAATCAAACAGGTATGCGTTGCTATTTGTATTTAAGCCGGCGAATCTTTTTCCTGCTGGGTTAGACTCTCAAGCGGCTGCAAGTTCTTTGAAAGGCGAGGCACCAGCATCCAGAGCTAACCAAATGTCCAATTGCCTCAAAAATGCGACAAAGACTTCCACAATTGTGACCACAAATTTATAGAGATGAGAAATTTGTATTTTTTATAAGATTTTATTGTAACACCTCACTCTTTGCAGCTTAAAAGGTACATGTGTCCCAAAATTGGTGCCAGAATACCTCATCTGAAACTCTAATTTTCCTCAGATTTCATCAGCCTGCACGGGCTTTGCCCCTTCAGCCCCCACCGCGCTCGTGCCTTGGTCAGCCACCAGACCCATGACCAAAAACACAATTAGTTCCAGGCATTTTAGGTTTACTCCATCATCTCTTACTTTGGACAGCCCTGGCGTCGTGGACGCCCATGAAAACCTGCATACCGTGTACTTTTCTGTTATTTAAAACTCAAATTCAACTCGTAGTGAATATAGCATAGAAGATTATATAACCTGCATTCCAAAGGAACATCCGCTGGTCCACAGCAAGGATACTCATGAAAGAGCGAAGATGATAAATAACAGTTAGCATTCTCTAATGTAAGAAGAGAAACAAATTTTCATGCAACTGTCTAATTTGGTGGATTAAAGTTTTCCAATATCCACTAACTTGAAAGTATATACTTTATGTATAACAGTATCCTTGGAATATGGTTTGGAAAAAGAACTTGAATGAAAGTTGAGGCTGCAGACGATCAGGCCACCTTACCTAAGCTTGACCCACAAAATCAAGGTTGCAACTGAATAGACCTGTGTTGAGCTTTATCTGAGGATATTTGGAAGTATTTCTAAGACGGAAGACTGAGTCCTCTATGCCACCATGTTTGAAGTCAATCTGACTGTTTTGGAAAAGAAGTCAAAAATGTCAATTAGCATTGGAATGCACTTTGACTTCAAAATAGTTTATCAATAGGTAAGGAGAATTTACAGACAAGTACACAAATTGAAAAATTCGTTAAAACTCAGAAATCCATAACAGTGCCATCTAGTGAACAACTTTGTTTAACCCCTTCCAGCAGGAAAATATTTACAAAATGTCAGCTTAATCTAAGTGACAGTTCTTCTGAAGAAGCTAAAAATAGCGAAAACACACAGAAAATCATAGAAAATAGAAAAAAGACAGTCCCACCTGGTGAAAAAATAAAGAACTAGGAGTCCCCAGAAGTGTTCCTGTGGGATATCAAAGCAATTGGGTGTGCGGTTACGGAGAAAAGGATTTTTTTAAGATTTGCCAAAAAATTAACAAAAATATTCATGAAAAATTTTCCAAAAAAAAATCACTACACCATGACCACTTGAACAAACATGATAGAGACCTATCCAAGGTACATTGCTTCCAAGTTTAAAGTCAATTTTGCTGACGGTTTAGGAGAAGAAGTAAAAACTGTGAATTAGCATTAGAATGTCCATTGACTTGCATAGTAATCAGTGGTAAAGGTGCATCTACCAATATGTACCAGAATTGGAAAAATCGTTAAAAATCAGGAATCTTCAGCAGTGCCACCTAGTGAACAACTATGTTTGACCCTTCCACAAGGAACATATCCACAAAGTTTCAGCTTAATCTGAGGAAAAGTTCTGGAGAAGAAGTCAAAAATAGCAAAAGCACACACAAAATTATTGAAAATTTAAAAAAAAAATATCAGCGCCACCTGGTGAACAAATTATGAACTAGGAGTCCCTGGAAATGTTCTTATGTGGTATCAAAGCAATTGGCTGAGCGGTTTCGGAGAAGATTTTTTAAGCTTTGCCCAAAAAAGATTTTTAAAATCATAAAATATCCGAAAATTAGTGGACCATGATCATTTGAACAGACACGGTAGAGACCTACCCAAGGTACATCCCTACCAAGTTTAAAGCGAATCTTACTGACGGTTTTGGAGAAGAATTCAAAAATGCGAATTGTTAATGGAGGAACGATGGCTGACTCGGCTTTCTAAAAGCTCAGCCTACTGGTCAGCTGAGGTAAAAATATAACCACATAGACCTCACATTATAATAATCTGAGAAAAAACTGCATGGTAAGTAGATAAATGTGTCATTTATCTACACGGGCACTTTTGAATTAGGGTGTTCGGAAACGTTCTATTTGAATGCAGAGAAAGTTCCAGAATCGTACAAACTTCAAACATCTATGCTAATACAGAGCGAATCAAAGACTAAAACAATACTGACGAAAATCGTACATTCACTGCTAGCTTGATAGCATGTTGTTGCTACATATATACAGTGTCGTTGGTATATGGTATAGAGAAAGAATAAAAGATGAGGCAGACAATGGGGCCATAAAAATATTGTGAAAAAAAAGGAAACAGAAAGATCTCAAATTATAGCAATCCGAGAAGAAACCTTATGGCCAGTAAATAAATGTATCTAGTTGGCTACTATGCGCACTTTCGGAAAAAGGTCTCCAGAAATTTTTTCCATTTGAATGCACAGAAAGTTCAAGAATAGAATCCTACAAACTGTGAACATCCTGCTAATATAGACAGAATTCAATACTTAAGCAGTATTGACCAAAATCTGGCAATATTTGCTAACTTGATAGTATGTTTTTAATACATATAAACAGTATCATTAGAATATGTTTTAGTACAAGAAAGAAAGATGAAGCAGCAGACGATGGGGCCATATAAATATTGTGAAAAAAATTATAAACAGAAATATCTCAAATTACAATAATTCGAGAAGCCTGTATGGGAGTAGATAAACGTGACCATTTGACTACTATGTAAACATCTATGCTAATATAGACAGAATTAAAGATGTTAACATTAGATAAATAGGTCCATTTAACTAATATGGGGACTTTTGGAATAAGGTTTTCTGAAACGCTGTTTCATTTAAATGCAGATTAACTTTAAGAATCACACAAACCTCAAATATCTATGCTAATATAGAAAGAAATGAAGACCAGGAATAATATTAACCAAAATCATACAATAACTGCTAACTTGATAGCATATTCTTGATAGATATACACAGTATCATTTGAACCTGGTTTAGAGAAAGATCTTGAATGAAAGCTGAGGCAGCGGTGAATGCAGCCATAAAAATTAATAAAAAAAAAACAGAAAGAGGAACACATCAAATTATGAAAAATCTGAGAAGAATCCTACAATGGCACTAAATAAATTGGGTCCAGTTTACTACTATGGGCACTGTTGCAAGGATGTTTCCTGAACAGTTGTTCCATTTGAATGCAGATTACCTTCAATAACCATACCAACCATAAACATTTGTGCTAAAATAGAAAATATGAAAGAATATATGAGGACAACGCTGACCAAAATTGGGTAATATCTGCTAATTTGATGGTATGTTTTCCATACATACATACATACATACATACATACATACATACATACATACATACATACATACATACATACATACATACATACAATATCATTGGAATAGGGTTTAGAGAAAGAATAATGAAAGATATCGCAGGAGATGATGGGGCCACAAAAATAAGTTCAAAAAAATGTAAAGAGAAACATCTTATAGTATAATAATCTGAGAAAACATCTGTATGAGCAGCAGACAGATATCATCATTTCAGTACTATATAAACACTTATAGTAATACAGATAGAACTCCAAAAAATATGTACCAAAATGTGGCAATATCTACTAAGTTGATAGCATGATCTGGATGCCATATATTATCCTTGGAATGTGGTCAAGAAAAGGAACGAAGGATCAGGCAGCATACAAGAGCGCAACAATAATATTGTGGAAAATATAAACACAAACATCTCAAATTAGAACAATGTGACAAAAAACCTTCATGGACAGATGATCAACGGGTCCATTATATTACTATATAAACATTTATGCCAATAAAGACAGATTTAAAGATTCACAAAATTTCGACCAAAATCTGGCAATATCTGCTAGCTATAGTATGTTCTTCATACCTATAAATAGTATCACTGCAAAATGGTTTAGAGAAAGAATGAGTGATGAGGCAGCCAACAACGAGGACATGCAATATGGTGAAATAATTTAAACAGAAACATCTCAAATTATAACAATCTGAGAAGAAGCCTGAATGGGCAGCAGACAAATGTGTCCATTTAACTACCATGTAAACATTTATGCTAATAGAGACAGAATTATAGAGACAGAAATAAAGACACACAAAATAAAAACAAAATCGGGCACTATCTGCTTACTAAGTAACATGTGTTTGATACATATATATAGTATCATTGGAACATGGTTTGTAATTATAAGAATCTGGGAAGAAATCTACATGGGCAGTAGATAAATGGGACCATTTAACAACGATATGCACTGTAGCAATACGGTTTTCTGAAACGTTGTTCCATTTGAAAGCAGATTATCTTCAAGAATCATACCAACTGTACACATCTATGCTCAAATAGAATGAATTACAGACTAAAGACAATTCTGGACAAAATCGGGCAATAATTGCGAATTTGATAGTATGTTTGTCTAACATATGTACAGTATAATTATAATATGGTTAGGTATTTAATGCGAAACATCTAAAATTATAATAATCTTTGAAGAAACCTGTATGGATAGTAGAAAAATATGTCCATTTAACTACTATGTGCACAAATATGCTAGTACAGACAGAAATAAAAGACTAAACAGAAACTGATCAAATTTTGACAGTATCTGTTTACTTGATAGCATGTTCTTGATACACGAAAACAGTATTATTAGAATACGGTTTAGAGAAAGATTCAAGCATAGAGCTTGCACCTGATGGGCCACAATAATTTTGTGAAGACAATGAACACAAACATATCAAACAATAGCAATCTAAAAAAAAACTATATGGGCAATAGATAAATGGGTCCATTTAACTACTATGGGCACTTTTCGAATAAGGTTTCCTGAAACATTGTTTGCTTTGAATGCAAAGAAAGATCAAGAATAATCAAACTGTAAATATCTAAGCTAATCTAGAAAGATTTAAAAACTAAGAACAATACTGACAAAAAGTGGGCAATTTTTGCTCAATTGATTGTATGTTTTTCACACATATATACAGTATTATTGCAATATGGCTCAGAGAAAGAATAAAAGATGAGGTGGATTATGGAGTCACGAAAACATTGCGAAAACATTCTAAGAGAAATATATCAAATTAAAACAATCCGAGAAAAAAAACCAGCATGGCCTACGGACAAATGCATCCATTAACTACTACGTAAACATCTATGCCAACGAAAAAAGAGTTAAAAACTCTAAAAATTTACTTACCAAAAATCTGGCAATATAAGCTAATGATAGTATGTTCTTGATACAAATATACAGTATCACTGCAAAATGGTTTAGAGAAAGGATTAAAGATGAGTATGCAGGTGATGGGGGCATAAAATATTATGAAAAAAATGAAAACAAACATCTCAAATGATAACACAATCTGCGAAGAAACCTACATGGGCAGAAATCAAATGTGTCCATTTACCTACAATATAAATATGTATGCTAATATAAACAGAATTAAAGATTTACACAAATTTTGACCAAACTATGGTAATATCTGCTAACTTCACAGTGAGTTCTTGATACATATATACGGTATCATTGGAATATGGTTTAGAGAAAGAATAAAAGATGACGCACCAGACGATAGGGCCACAAATCTATTGTGAAAAGAAAATTAACAGAAATATCTCAAATTATAACACTCTGAGAAGAAACAAGTATGGACAGTGGACAAACGTGTCCATTTGAAAACCATGTACACATGTATGCGAATACAGAAAGAATTAAAGACTCACAAATATACTGACTATAATCTGGCAATATCTGTTATCTTGATAGCATATTCTTGATACATGTATACAATATCCTTGTACTATGCTTTGGAGAAAAATTGAGGGATGAGACTCTAGACAATGAAGCCACAAGAGCATTGTGACCAGAAAAATTAACACCATCATCTCAAATTAAGATACTCTGAAACAAACCTATATGGACAGCAGCTAAACCTGTCTATTTAACTACTATGGGCACTTTTTGAATAAGGTTTCCTGAAACATTGTTCCGTTTGAATGCAAAGAAAGATCAAGAGTCATTAAATCTTTAAACATATAAGCTAATATAGAAAGATCTAAAGATTAAGAAAAATATTGACCAAAATTGGGCAATATCTGGTAAGTTGATTGTATGCTTTTCATACAGATATACAGTTTCATTGCAATAAGTTTCAACGATAGAAGAAAACATGACGTAGGCCATGATGGAGCCACAAAAACATTGTGAAAAAACTGAGAGACGAATATTTCGAAGCATAACAATCTCAAAAGAAACCTGCATGGGAAAAGGTCAAATGTGTCCATTAAACGACTATGCACACATCCATGCTAATATAATGTGAGGAATTTGACACTCTCAAAACTACTGACCATGATCTGGCAATATGTGCTAATGAAAGTAAGTTCTTGATATATACATCACTGCAAAATGGGTTCGAGAAAGGATGAAGGATAAGGCAGCAGACAATGGGGACGTAAAATAATATGAAAAAATAAAAACAGAAGCATCTCAAATTATGACAATCTGAGAAGAAACCTGCATGGACAGAAAACAACTGTATCTATTTCATTATCATGGAAACATTAATGCTAATATAGACAGAAAAAGATCCACACAAATATTGACCAAAATCTCGAAAAATCTGCTAATTTGATAGTATGTTCTTGATACATATGTGAAGTATCTTAGGAATATACTTTCGAGAAAGAATGAAAGATGGCGCACCAGAAGATTCGGACACAAACATATTGTGAAAAAAAAATTAAACAGAGATATCTAAAATCAACACAATCTGAGAAGAAATCTGTTTGGGCAGTAGACAAATGTGTCCATTAGACTATTGTGTAAACATTCTTAGCAATACAGACACAATAAGAGACTCACAAATATACTGACTAAAATATGGCAATATCCGTTCTTGAAACATATATACAGTATCATTGTAATATGCTTTGGAGAAAAATTAAAGGATTAGACTATAGACAATGCAGCCACAATAATATTGTGACCAAAAAATAAATAAATAAAAATCAACAAGCTGATATTCAAATAGAACAATCTGAGAGTAAGCCTATAGGGACAATACATATATGTGTCCATTTACCTGCTATGGGCACTTTTGGAATAAGGTTTCCTGAAACATTTTTCCGTTTGAATGCAAAGAAATATCAAGAGTCATACAATCTGCACATGTCAAATGTGTCTATTCAATTACCATGGAAACATTTTTGCTAATATAGACAGAATTAAAAATACTGACAAAGATCTGGTAGTATCTGCTAATGATAGTATGTTCTTGATACATATTGCTGCAAAATGGCATAGAGAAAGAATGAAGGATGAGGCAGCAGACAATGGGAACATAAAATAATATGAAAAAATGTAAACAGAAGCATCTCAAATTATAACACAATCTGAGAAGAAACCTACATGGGCAGAAGACAAGTGTGTCTATTCAATTACCATGGAAACATTTTTGCTAATATAGACAGAATTAAAGATGCCACAAACTTTGACAAAAATCTGGCAGATCTGCAAATTTGATAGTATGTTCTTGATACATATATACAGTAAATGTGGAATATAATTTAGATGAAAAAATTAAAAGTGATGCACAAGACCATGAGGCCACAAATTTATTGTGAAAAAATTGAAATAAAAATATCTCGAATATAACAATCTCAGAAGAAAACTGTATGCGGAGAGGACAAACTTGCTCATTTGACTATCATGTAAACATCTATGCTAATATAGACAGGATTATGGGCTCACAACTATACTGACTAAAATATAACAATATCCTTCGATTAGATAGCATGTTCCTGAAACATATATACAGTATTATTGTGGTACACTTTGGAAAAATATAAGAGGATGAGAAAATAGACAATGGCACCACGATAATATTGTGAGCAAAAATTCATTAAAAAAAAATCAAAAAATCAACAAACTGATATCGAATTAGAACAATCTGAGAATAAGCCTATAGGAACACTACATAAATGTGTCCATTTAACTGCTACATGCACTTTTGAAATAAGGTTTCCAGAAACATTGGTCAGTTTGAATGCAAAGATATATCAAAGAGTCATACAATCTGTAAATATTTGGGGAGTTGAGTGTATGTTTCTCATACATATATACAGTATAATTCCAAAATAGTTACACAAAACAAGAAAACATGAGGTACGACGTGATAGAGCCACAAAATCATTCTGAAAAAACTGAGAGAGAAACATCTCAAATATAACAATCTGAAAAGACACCTGCATTGGCAAAAGACAAATGTGCCATTTAACTATTATGCAAACATCTATGCTAATACATCAGGAATCAAAGACTCGCAAAAATACTGACCAAGATTTGGAAATATCTGCTAATGATAGTATGTTCTTGATACATATCACTGCAAAATGGCGTAGAGAAAGAATGAAGTATGAGGTAGCAGACAATAGGGACATAAAATAATATAAAAAAATGTAAACAGAAGCATCTCAAATTATAACACAATCTGAGAAGAAATCTACATGGGCAGAAGACAAATGTGTCTATTCAATTACCATGAAAACATTTTTGCTAATATAGACAGAATTAAAGATGCCATAAACTTTGACAAAAATCTGGCAGATCTGCAAACTTGATAGTATGTTCTTGATACATATATACAGTATATGTGGAACATGGTAAAGACAAATAATGAAAGATGACGCACCAGACCATGGGGCCACAAGCATATTGTGAAAAAATTCAAATAAAAATATCTCAACTATAACAATCTGAGAAGAAACCAGTATGGGCAGTGGACAAACTTGCTCATTTGACAATCATGTAAACATCTATGCTAATATAGACAGAATTAAGGATTCACAACCAAACTGACTAAAATATGACAATATCTGTCAGTTTGATAGAATGTTCTTGAAACATATATACAGTATTATTTTAATATACTTTGGAGAAAGATTAAAGGATGAGACTATAGACAATGGCGGCACTATAATATTGTGACCAAAAATACATTAAAAAAAATAAAAAAATCAACAAACTGATATCGAATTAGAACAATCTGAGAATAAGCCTATAGGAACACTACATAAATGTGTCCATTTAACTGCTACATGCACCTTTGAAATAAGGTTTCGAGGAACATTGTTCTGTTTGAATGCAAAGAAATATCAAGAGTCATACAATCTGTAAATATTTGGGAAGTTGATTGTATATTTCTCATACATATGTACAGTATAATTCCAATATAGTTTTAACAAAACAAGAAACCATGAGGTACGACATAATAGAGCCACAAAAACATTGTGAAAAAACTGAAAGAGAAACATCTCAAATATAACTATCTGAAAAGACACCTACACTGGCAAAAGACAAGTGTGCCATTTAACTATTACGCAAACATCTATGCTAATACATAAGGAACTAAAGATTCCCAAAAATACTGACCAGGATCTGGAAATATCTGCTAATGATAGTATGTTCTTGATACATAGCACTGCAAAATGGCTTACAGAAAGAATGAAGGATGAGGCAGCAGACAATAGGGACATAAAATAATAGAAAAAAATGTAAACAGAAGCATCTCAAATTATAACACAATCTGAGAAGAAACCTACATTGGCAGAAGACAAACGTGTCCACTTAATTAAAATGTAAACATTTTTCCTAACATAGACAGAATTAAAGATGCCATTAACTTTGACAAAAATCTGGCAGATCTGCAAACTTGATGGTATGTTCTTGATACATATATACGGTATATGTGGAACATGGTTAGGACAAATAATGAAAGATGACGCACAAGACCATGGGGCCACAAGCATATTGTGAAAAAATTCAAATTAAAATAGTTCAAATATAACAATCTGAGAAGAAAACTGTATGGCCAGTGGACAGACTTGCTCACTTGACAATCATGTAAACATGTATGCTAATATAGACACAATTAAGGACTTGCAACTATGCTGACTAAAATATGTCAATATCCTTCAATTTGATAGCATGTTCTTGAAAAATACATATCGCATTATTTTAATATACCTTGGAGCAAAATTAAAGGTGAGACTATAAACAATAGCGTCACGATAATATTGTAACCAAAAATACATAAAAATAATAAAAAAATCAACAAACTGATATCGAATTAGAACAATCTGAGAATAAGCCTGTAGGAACACTATATAAATGTATCCATTTAACTGCTACTTGCACTTTTGAAATAAGGTTTCCAGAAACATTGTTCCTTTTGAATGCAAAGAAATATCAAGAGTCGTACAATCTGTAAATATTTGGGAAGTTGATTGTAGGTTTCTCATACGTATATACAGTATAATTCCAATATAGTTTAACAAAATAACAAAACATGAGGTACGATGTGATAGAGCCACAAAAACATTGTGAAAAAGCTGAAAGAGAAACCTCTCAAATATAACAATCTCAAAAGACACCTGCATTGGCAAACGACAACTGTGCCATCTAACTATTATTCAAACATCTATGCTAATAAATAAGGAATTAAAGACTCGCAAAAATATTGACCAATATCTGGTAGTATCTGCTAGTGATAGTATGTTCTTGATACATATTGCTGCAAAATGGTGTAGAGAAAGAATGAAGGATGAGGCAGAAGACAATGGGGACATAAAATAACATGAAAAAATGTAAACAGAAGCATCTCAAGTTATGACAATCTCAGAAGAAACCTACATGGGCAGAAGACAAATGTGTCTATTCAATTACCATGAAAACATTTTTGCTAATATAGACAGAATTAAAGATGCCATAAACTTTGACAAAAATCTGGCAGATCTGCAAACTTGATAGTATGTTCTTGGTACATATATACAGTATATGTGGAACAAGGTAAAGACAAATAATGAAAGATGACGCACCAGACCATGGGGCCACAAGCATATTGTGAAAAAATTCAAATAAAAATATCTCAACTATAACAATCTGAGAAGAAACCAGTATGGGCAGTGGACAAACTTGCTCATTTGACAATCATGTAAACATCTATGCTAATATAGACAGAATTAAGGATTCACAACTAAACTGACTAAAATATGACAATATCTGTCAGTTTGATAGAATGTTCTTGAAACATATATACAGTATTATTTTAATATACTTTGGAGAAAGATTAAAGGATGAGACTATAGACAATGGCGGCACTATAATATTGTGACCAAAAATACATTAAAAAAAATCAAAACAATCAACAAACTGATATCGAATTAGAACAATCTGAGAATAAGCCTATAGGAACACTACATAAATGTGTCCATTTAACTGCTACATGCACCTTTGAAATAAGGTTTCGAGGAACATTGTTCTGTTTGAATGCAAAGAAATATCAAGAGTCATACAATCTGTAAATATTTGGGGAGTTGATTGTATATTTCTCATACATATGTACAGTATAATTCCAATATAGTTTTAACAAAACAAGAAACCATGAGGTACGACATAAAAGAGCCACAAAAACATTGTGAAAAAACTGAAAGAGAAACATCTCAAATATAACTATCTGAAAAGACACCTGCATTGGCAAAAGACAAGTGTGCCATTTAACTATTACGCAAACATCTATGCTAATACATAAGGAACTAAAGATTCCCAAAAATACTGACCAATATCTGGTAGTATCTGCTAATGATAGTATGTTCTTGATACATAGCACTGTAAAATGGCGTACAGAAAGAATGAAGGATGAGGCAGCAGACAATGGGGACATAAAATAATAGAAAAAAATGTAAACAGAAGCATCTCAAATTATAACACAATCTGAGAAGAAACCTACATTGGCAGAAGACAAACGTGTCCACTTAATTAAAATGTAAACATTTTTCCTAACATAGACAGAATTAAAGATGCCATTAACTTTGACAAAAATCTGGCAGATCTGCAAACTTGATGGTATGTTCTTGATACATATATACGGTATATGTGGAACATGGTTAGGACAAATAATGAAAGATGACGCACAAGACCATGGGGCCACAAGCATATTGTGAAAAAATTCAAATTAAAATAGTTCAAATATAACAATCTGAGAAGAAAACTGTATGGCCAGTGGACAGACTTGCTCACTTGACAATCATGTAAACATGTATGCTAATATAGACACAATTAAGGACTTGCAACTATGCTGACTAAAATATGTCAATATCCTTCAATTTGATAGCATGTTCTTGAAAAATACATATCGCATTATTTTAATATACCTTGGAGCAAAATTAAAGGTGAGACTATAGACAATAGCGTCACGATAATATTGTAACCAAAAATACATAAAAATAATAAAAAAATCAACAAACTGATATCGAATTAGAACAATCTGAGAATAAGCCTGTAGGAACACTATATAAATGTATCCATTTAACTGCTACATGCACTTTTGAAATAAGGTTTCCAGAAACATTGTTCCTTTTGAATGCAAAGAAATATCAAGAGTCGTACAATCTGTAAATATTTGGGAAGTTGATTGTAGGTTTCTCATACGTATATACAGTATAATTCCAATATAGTTTAACAAAATAACAAAACATGAGGTACGATGTGATAGAGCCACAAAAACATTGTGAAAAAGCTGAAAGAGAAACCTCTCAAATATAACAATCTCAAAAGACACCTGCATTGGCAAAACGACAACTGTGCCATCTAACTATTATTCAAACATCTATGCTAATAAATAAGGAATTAAAGACTCGCAAAAATATTGACCAATATCTGGTAGTATCTGCTAGTGATAGTATGTTCTTGATACATATTGCTGCAAAATGGTGTAGAGAAAGAATGAAGGATGAGGCAGAAGACAATGGGGACATAAAATAACATGAAAAAATGTAAACAGAAGCATCTCAAGTTATGACAATCTCAGAAGAAACCTACATGGGCAGAAGACAAATGTGTCTATTCAATTACCATGAAAACATTTTTGCTAATATAGACAGAATTAAAGATGCCATAAACTTTGACAAAAATCTGGCAGATCTGCAAACTTGATAGTATGTTCTTGATACATATATACAGTATATGTGGAACATGGTAAAGACAAATAATGAAAGATGACGCACCAGACCATGGGGCCACAAGCATATTGTGAAAAAATTCAAATAAAAATATCTCAACTATAACAATCTGAGAAGAAACCAGTATGGGCAGTGGACAAACTTGCTCATTTGACAATCATGTAAACATCTATGCTAATATCGACACAATTAAGGACTCACAACTATACTGACTAAAATATAGCAATATCCTTCAATTTGAAAGCAAGTTCTTGAAACATATATACAGCATTATTTTAATATACTTTGGAGAAAGATTAAAGGATGAGACTATAGACAATGGCGGCACGATAATATTGTGACCAAAAATACATCAAAAAAATCAAAAAATCAACAAACTGATATCGAATTAGAACAATCTGAGAATAAGCCTATGGGAACACTACATAAATGTGTCCATTTAACTGCTATATGCACCTTTGAAATATGGTTTCCAGGAACATTGTTCCGTTTGAATGCAAAGAAATATCAAGAGTCGTACAATCTGTAAATATTTGGGAAGTTGATTGTAGGTTTCTCATACGCATATACAGTATAATTCCAATATAGTTTAACAAAACAAGAAAACATGAGGTACAACGTGATAGGGCCACAAAATCATTGAGAAAAAACTGAAAGAGAAACATCTCAAATATAACAATCTGAAAAGACACCTGCATTGGCAAAAGACAAATGAGCCATCTAACTACTATTCAAACATCTATGCTAATACATAAGGAATTAAAGATTTGCAAAAATATTGACAAAGATCTGGTAATATCTGCTAATGATAGTATGTTCTTCAAACATATCACTGCAAAATGGCGTAGAGAAAGAATGAAGGATGAGGCAGAAGACAATGGGGACATAAAATGATATAAAAAAATGAAAACAGAAGCATCTCAAATTATGACAATCTGAGAAGAAACCTACATGGGCAGAAGACAAGTGTGTCCATTCAATTACCATGAAAATATTTTTGCTAATATAGACAGAATTAAAGATGCCACAAACTTTGACAAAAATCTGGCAGATCTCCAAACTTGATACTATGTTTTTGATACATATATACAGTATATGTGGAATATGGTTTAGAGAAAAAATTAAAAGTGACGCACAAGACCATGGGGCCACAATGATATTGTGAAAAAAATTGAAATAAAAATATCTCGAATATAACAATCTCAGAAGAAAACTGTATGGGCAGAGGACAAAATTGCTCATTTGACTATCATGTAAACATCGATGCTAATATAAACAGAATTAAGGACTCACAAATATACTGACTAAAATATGGCAATATCCTTCAATTTGATAGCATGTTCTTGAAACATATATACAGTTTCATTGTAATATACTTAGGAGAAAGATTAAGGGATGAGACTATAGTCAATGGCACCACGACTACACTGTGAACAAAAACAAATAAATAAACAAACAAAACACTCTAAAATTACAACAATCTGAGAAAAAACATATAGGAACAGTATATAAATGTGTCCCTTGAACTGCTATGGCCACTTTTGGAGTAAGGTTTGCAGAAACATTGTTCCGTTTGAATACAAAAAAGATCAAGAGTCATAAAATCTACAAATATCTCAGCTAATATAGAAAGATTTAAAGATTAAGAACAATATTGACCGAAATCGGGCAATGTTTGGGAAGTTGATTGTATGTTTCTCACACATATAAACAGTATCATTGCAATGTGGTTTAACGAAAGAAGAAAATATGATTGAGCCACAAAAACATTCCGAAAAAAACTGACAGAGAAACATCTGAAATATAACAATCTGCGAAGACACCTGCACTGGCAAGAGACTAATGGTCATTTAACTAGTATGTAAACATCTATGCTAATACATAAGGAATTAAAGACTCGCAAAAATACTGACCAAGATCTGGAAATATCTGCTAATGATACCATATTATTGATACATATCACTGTAAAATGGCGTAGAGAAAGAATGAAGGATGGGGCAGAAGACAATGGGGACATAAAATAATATAAAAAAAAAATGTAAACAGAAGCATCTCAAATTATAACACAATCTGAGAAGAAACCTACATTGGCAGAAGACAAATGTGTCTATTCAATTACCATGAAAACATTTTTGCTAATGTAGACAGAATTAAAGATGCCACAAACTTTGACAAAAATCTGGCAGATCTGCAAACTTGATAGTATGTTCTTGATACATATATACAGTATATGTGGAATATGGTTTAGAGAAAGAATGAAAGATGATGCAGCAGACCATGGGGCCAGAAAAATATTGTGAAAAAATGTAAGCAGAAATATCTCAAATTACAACATACTGAGAAGAAACCAGTATGGGCAGTGGACAAACGTGTCTATATAAATGCAATGTAAGCATCTGTGCAAATAAAGACAGAATTAAAGACTCACAAATATACTGACTTTAATCTGGCAATACCTGTTATCCTGATAGCATATTCTTGATACATGTATACAATATCCTTGTAATATGCTTTGAAGAAAGATTGAAAAATGAGACTATAGACAATGGAGCCGCAATAACATTGTGACCAGAAAAATAAACAAAATCATCTCAAATTAAAACAATCTAAACAGATAACCTATATGGACAGCAGATAAATCTATCTATATAACTACTTTGGGCACTTTTGAAATAAGGTTTCCTGAAACATTGTTCCGTTTGAATGCAAAAAAAAGATCAACAGCCATAAAATCTTAAAACATATGAGCTAATATAGAATGATTTAAAGACTAGGAAAAATATTGACCAAAATTGGGCAATATTTAATCGTTCTTCAAACAGATATACAGTACCATTGCAATAAGTTTCAACGATAGTAGAAAACATGAGGTAGCATGTGATGGAGCCACAAAACAAACATTATGAAAAAACTGTCACATAAATGTTTCAAAGTTTAACAATCTGAAAAGAAACCTACATGGGCAAAAGCCAAATAAGTCCATTTAACTACTATGAAACATCTATGCTTGTATAATGTGAGGAATTCGACACTTTCGAAAATACTGACCATGATCGGGCAATATCAGTTAGTGAAAGTATGTTCTCGATACAGATCACTGCAAAATGATTTGCCGAAAGAATGACGGATGAGGCAGCAGACAATGGGGACATAAAATAATATGAAAAATTGATAACAGAGGCATCTCAAATTAAAACAATCTGAGAAGAAACCTGCATGGACAGAAAACTGTACCTATTTAATTAACATGGACATATTTTTGCTAATGTAGACAGAATTAAAGATTCACATAAATATTAACCAAAACCTGGCAATATCTGCTAACTTGACAGTATGTTCTTGATACATATATATAGTATCTTGGAATGTACTTTAGAGAAAGAATGAGAGATGGCGCACCAGATGATGGGGCCACAAACACATTGTGAAAAAAAATTTAAACAGAAATATCTCAAATTATAACAACCTGAGAAGAAACCTGTATGGGCAGTAGACAAAAGTGTCCATTTGCCCATTTTGTAAACATCTATAGCGAATACTGACAAATAAAAGACTCATAAATATACTGACAAAATCTGAAAAAAATCCTTTAATTTGATAGCATGTCCTTAAAACGTATATATTGTATCATTCCAATATGCTTTTGAGAAAGATTAAAGGATAAGACTATAGACAATGGAGCCACAATAATATTGTCACCAAAAATAATTTTTTTTTAATATAAAAAAATCAACGAACTTATCTCGAATTAGAACAATCTGAGAAAATGCCTATAGGGACAGTACATAAATGTGTCCATTTAACTGCTATGGGCACTTTTGGAATAAGGTTTCCAGAAACATTGTTCCGTTTGAATGGAAAGAAATATCAAGAGTCATACAATCTGTAAATATTTGGGAAGTTGAGTATATGTTTCTCATACATATGTACAGTATCATTCCAACATAGTTTAACAAAAAAGTAAAACATGAGGTACGACGTGATGGAGCCACAAAAACATTGTGAAAAAAACTGAAAGAGAAACATCTCAAATATAACAATCTGAAAAGACACCTGCATTGGCAAAAGATTAATGTGCCATTTAACTATTATGCAAACATCTATGCCAATACATAAGGAATTAAAGACTCGCGAAAATACTGACTAAGATCTGGAAATATCTGCTAATGATGGTATGTTCTCAATAGAGACCACTGCAAAATGGCTTAGAAAAGGAATGAAGGATAAGGCAGCAGACAATGGGGACATTAAATTATATGAAAAAATGAAAACAGAAGCATCTCAAATTATGACAATCTGAGAAGAAACCTACATAGGCAGGAGACAAATGCGTCTGTTTAATTACCATGATAACATTTTTGCTAATATAGACAGAAGTAAAGATGCACACACATTTTAATAAAAATTCGGCAGATCTGCAAACCTGATAGTATATTCTTGATACATATGTACAATATCTATAGAATATAGTTTAGACCCAGAATGAAAAGTGACGCACCAGACAATGGAGACACAAAAATATTATGAAAATATTGACATAGAAATGTCGCAAATTATATAACAATCTTAGAAGAAATCTGTATAGGCAGTTGACAAACGTGTCCATTTGACTACTATGAAAACACCTATGCTAATATAGACAGAATATAAGACTCACAAATATAAAAACTTGCAATATCCTTTAATTTGATAGCATTTTACTTGATACATATATGCAGTATCATTGTAATATGCTTTGGAGAACGATTAGAGGATAAGACTATAGACAATGGAGCCACAATAATACTGTGACAAAAAAAATAATAATAAAAAACACCTCAAATTTGAACAATCTGATAAAAAAGCTATATGGACAGGAGATATATATATCCATTTAACTATATGGGCACTTTTAGAATAAGGTTTTCTGAAACTTTGTTCCTTTGAATGCAAAGAAAGATCAAGAATTATAACATCTGGAAACATTTATGATAAAATAGAAAGATTTAAAGACTAAGAACAATATTAACCATAATCGGGCAATAATTGGTAAGTTGATTGTATGTTTTTAAATATATACAGCATCATTATATTATGGTTTAATGAAAGAAGAAAATGTGAGGTAGGACGTGATTGAGCCCCAAGAACATTGTGAAAAAACTGAGAGAAACATTTCAAATTATAACTATGTGAGAAGAAATCTGTATGGGCAAAAAGGCAAATGTGCCCATGTAACGTCTATGTAAACCTCTCTGCTAATATATAAGGAATTAGATACTCGCAATCGTACTGCCCAAGATCTGGCAATATCTACTAGTGATAGTATGTTCTTGATACATATCACAGCAATATGGTTTAGTGAAACGCTGAACGATAAGGCAGCAGACAATGGGGATATAAGATAATGTGAAAAAATGTAAACAGAAGCATCTCAAATTATGACAATCAGAGAAGAAACCTGCATGGGCAGAAGACAAATGTGTCCACTTAATTACCACATAAACAATATTTTATGCTAATAAAGACAGAATTAAAGATCCACAAAAATTTTGACCAAAATCTGGCAATATCTGCTGGCTTGATAGTATGTTCTTGATACATATATACATTATCATTGGAATATGGTTTAGAGAAAGAATGAAAGATGACGCACCAGACAACTAGTAGGTGCAGGGAAGAATGAGTTACCAAACAGATCTCGTTTCGCTCTAAAGTGTGTTAGATCTGGTGGTTGTCTCGCATCATATCTTCTATTGACGTTTGGGTCATCAGTAATAGTGTTACTAAGATATTCTGGAACTAGATTTTTTTTTTAAAGTTGTACACATATATGAACTTACTTATTTCTCTTCGCTTTTCCAATGTTACTAAACCAGTTTCCCCATACAGTTTGACATTCCGTGTGGTGGCATGGCACTAGAAATGACACGAGTAGCTACCAACTGATTACCTTCCAACTTTAATGCATCAGCCTGAGTACAGCCATCCCAGAAAATAAAACCGTGTTCAATTAAAGGTCGAATAAATGATGTAGAGAAAATTTCTAGCTTTTTTTTTTGTCAAAGGTATATTATAGTGTTTACAAATTTTTAGTTGTTTAGTGGCTTTGATGACTATAGTATTAATGTATTTTTTCCACCTAAAGTCTGATTGGAATACAAGCCCTACATTTTTGTGCTGGTCAATATTTCCCTGGAGGTCTTGAAATACTAATGGAGGATGATTTACTGAGTTCCTTTTTCGAGATACTAACATAGCGTCTGTTTTAGAGCAGTAACCGTTACCAACAAATCAGAAGACCAAGATGAAATAGAAAAAAGATCGTTGTTTACCATGGCTTCCATTAAATTTGGATTGTCAAAAGTGAGAAACAAGGAAGTATCATATGCAAACAATTGTGTCCATTAAACAAGTTTACTATGTAAAAACCTATGCAAATACGGACAGAATTGAAGACTTGCCAAAATCTGGCAATATCTACTGACTTGATAGCATGATTTTGATGCATCTATATAGTATCGTTGAAATATGCTCATGGAAAAGAATGAAGGGTTTGGCAGCAGACGATGGTGCCACAAAAATACTGTGAGAAAGAAATAAACTGAAACATCTCAAATTATAACAATCCCAGAAAAAACCTACATGGATAGTAGATAAATGGTTGAATTTAAGTACTATGGGCACTTTTGCAATACCTTTTTCTGTGACGTTCTTTCATTTGAATGTAGATTAACTTCCAAGAACCATACAAACTGTAAACATCTATGCTAATATAGACAAAATAAGACTCACAAAAATACTGACCCAAATCAGGCAATATTTGCTAACTTGACAGCATGTTCTTGATACATATATACAATATCGTTGGAATATGGTTGAGAGAAAGAATGAAAAGTGAGGCAGCAGACTAAGAGGGCACAAAATTATTGTAAAAATATAAACAGAAACATCTCAAAATATGACAATACGGTCCATTTAACTAGCATGGCCAGTTACGGAATAAGGTTTTCTGAAACGTTTTTCCATTTGAATGTAGATTAACTTTTATAATCATACACATTTCAAACAGCTATACTTATATAGAAGGATTTCAAGACTTTGAACAATACTGACCAAAACAGTACAATTACTGCTAACTTGATGGCATAGTCTTGATACATAGACACAATATCATTGGAATATCGTTCAGCAAAATAATGAAAGATGAGGCAGCAGAGGATGGGGCCATAAAAATATTGTGAAAAAATAGAAATACAAACATTTCAAATTATAACAATCTCAGAAAAAAACCTACATGGGCAGTAGACAAATATGTCCATTTTACTACTGTGGCTTCTTTTGGAATAAGGTTTCCAGAAAATGTTTTCCATTTAAATGCAGTGAAAGTTCAAATATTATAAAAACTGTTAACATTGATGATAACATAAACAGAATAAAAGACTCACAAAAATACTGACCAAAATCAGGCATTATCTACTACCTGAATAGCATGATCTTGATAAATATTTACAGTATCATTTGAATATGGTTTGTAATTATAACAATTTGAGAAAATACCAACATGGGCAGTAGAGAAATGGGTCCATTTAATTACGATGTAGCAATAAGGTTTTCTGAAACGTTCCATTCCAATGCAGATTAACTTCAACAATCATACCAACTGTAAACATCCATGCTAATATAGAAAGAATTAAAGACAAAGGACAATCAGGAACAGAATCATGATCAGGCAATATTTGCGAAAAGGATAGTATGTTTTTGATACATATATACAGTATCATTGGAATATGGTTAAGAAAAACGAAAAATGAAAGGTGAGAAGGGAGACAAGAGTACAACAAAAATATTGTGAAAAAAATAAACAGATAAAATATCAAATTACAACAATCAGAGAAGAAAAACCTCTATAGGCAGAAGACAAATGTGCCCATTAAACTACTATGTAAACATCTATGCTAATTTAGACAGAATTAAAAACTCACAAAAATACAGACTTAAATCTGGCAATATTTGCAAACTTAATAGCACAACTTGATACATATAAACAGTATCATTGGAACATGGTTTTGAGAAATTATGAAGGATGACACTGCAGACGATGGGGCTATAAAAATATTGTGACAAATTTAAACACAAATATGTCAAATTAGAGCAATCTGAGAAAAAACCTATATGGACAGTAGATAAATGGGTCCATTCAACTAGTATGGGCACTTTTGTAACAAGATTTCCTGAAACATTGTTCTGTTCGAATGCAAAGAAAGATCAAGATCCATACAATCTGTAAAGATCTAAGCTAGTATATAAAGATTTAAAGATTCAGGAAAAAACTGAGCAAAATCTTTCTCTCTCTCTCTCTCTCTCTCTCTCTCTCATATATATATATATATATACATATATATATATATATATATATATATATATATATATATATATATATATATATATATATATATATATATATATATATATATATATATATATATATATATATATATATATATATATATATATATATATATGTATGTATGTGGTGTCATCCAAGGAAAGGACGAGGTCCCAGGTTACAGTCAGGGCGTGTCAGATCCTTTTTTGATGCTGTGTCGTTCCTATGCCTTGCCCTCTTAGAATGCTGCAAAATACAAATCAATTGGTAGTTGTTCTATTTGTCAATTCTTAGAAATTTCAATAAAAAATAACTAAATACATTTGACTTATTTCTTTTACTGCCTCGATCAACACAAATCGGTACTTTATAATTAAATCGTCTTCCTTTTTTCTCAACGAAGGCTTTCAAAATGATCAACATTTGTAAGTGAAACTATGACAGGAACTACTATCGTCAAACCTTTTATTCTGCGCTTTCCAGACATGCGAGTACCCAGGTTGCGCCAGTATTGACCATACTGAGTCTTTCTTCTATCAAAGGCGGATATGGTTTAATGTGAAGTGAGTGTTCGCAGCATAAAGAAGAATTTTTTTTCATTACTGAACAATAAAATTGCATGCCTGTGTTCACACACTGATATAAACAAATTACACGACACGAATAATGCTACATTAACATATACAAATGTCACCCATTAACAGCAGGTTATACACAACCTAGGCAAAATCATTATTTTTACAAAAGACTGTCCATTATTAAAAACACAGTGGGATAGAAACTAACCCAATCCATCCTTTGCAATAAATGTAAGGGACGGGAACATCTCTTATCCACAACTTTTTGCCCCCATTTCGTTTACACCGTCACCAGGCGGCAAAATAGCTAAACAGTCTCAGATAGTTTGCTGCAACAAAATGGTAACATCGTTACGTGACGCAGAAAAATGTTTGAGGCCAGAACTATTCTCTGCTCATTATTGCTCGAAACAATTTTACTAAAACTGTCAATCAAGGGGAAGTCACAGATAAACACAAACTGCACATCAAATTTAAGTTCCAAGTCAAAACTATTCAGAATATCAGAAATAGCCTGCAAGCTTATTGACCTTTAAATTGGTGTTTTCTGTTCTGGGTCTTCATACCAGGCATATGGACTCGTACCATACTTCTGATAAAAGTAACGGGGAACGCAGATCACTCGGTCTTGCGCCTTGTACGTGTAAAACAAATATATCCATAAACAAATCCTACAATATTTTGGACATTTCGTTCAAGCTTTAAGTGCTGTAAAAAGGTATGACTGTAAAGATACTGAATCAATACATGTACAACCAGTGCGACTTTCCAGAGACATTGATGACAACTCTGTCAAGAAAATCAACCTAGCTACCTTAAAAGGTAATTATTGTCCCATATGTATCGCACAGGGACCAAATCACCGTCTACGGGCATATCGTGAATGTCTGACCGGGTGAAAAGCACCACCAAATTTTGGAGAATATTTTTTTTTATTTTAATTTTACGACCTTTTGACATTTCCAGTGGATCTTAACCAACGAATTATCGATTATCTTTGGCGATTTCATTTTCCTCCTCAGTATAAATGTTAACTATTGGCGATCTGCCAAGTTTAAAAAGATCACCTCAGAGGTCCACAAATCACAGTGAATGACCAAAGAGAATTGCTTCAAACTCGTGGATGGGGAAAAACGACTTGGGTCCACCATGATTGAAAACGGAGCAACTGCATATTTCACTAGTGCCTGCATTCGAAGCTTTATGATTGAGTGTGTTTGAGCCAACAACAGCTTTATTCTTTTATTATTTATTTGTTTCAAGATATATGCTTTGGACATGAAAAGCTTAAGAGGGTTGCGACAACCATTCACTCGCATGGATCTTAACTTTCCGGCTAAACCAAGTAGGCAATGCCCTCACTTATATACGTTTCTTCAGTTTTATTTTGTCAATGAACTCATAAAAATGATGTGATATGATGTAATGTGACAAGTCAATCCTTTAAGTAGGAGTTTAAAATTTAAGTCCGCATTGTAGAATAAATAAGGGTATTACAAAAGTCTTGTGTGGCTTCTCACATGAACTGTCTACAAAAAAAAATGACTCACAAACTTTCAATAGGAGTCACTTGAAAAGGGAACGCAGCATGCCAAAAAATGGAAACAACCAGATTTCTCATACATTCCACGTGCTGCAAGCTACAGTTACATAACATTTTAATACATCTTTACGCTACATGAAAATTAGCGGAGGTTCTTAGAATACGGCACCACTATTTTGGAGTTTCTTTGGATTTTACCTTTTGCCAACAATGTCGCTTTTCTTAGGGGGGAGGTTCACCCACACCCCCTTTTTCTTACGTGGGGGTAGCCCCCACCCACCCTCACACACGCGCACACACACCTCTTCGGTTGCCTCTTTTGCTTCCAAACTATACAATGGAATGTATAACACACAACAATTACGGCTACATCAGCGGCGGCTTCGATGGACTCGAACCCACACACAGTGGAACCTCCTCTCTTGCCGCCTGAGCTAGCCAGGACTTGATGATCCGTGGCACTCGTGCCAAACTTGAACGCTGGAGTGACGATCGATTACGAGGAGCAACATGTGGCAAGAACCAGAAATACTACTGTGCCAAATAAAAATCTTCATTGCACATGAACTGAGATTACACATCAGTATCGTACAAATAAAATATATAACTGGGAGCTTCTCTCCTCTATTGACATATTTCATCCCTTACAAAACTAGAAGTGTCATTTAGCGATGACACGATAATATACTCCCGCGCCCGAGATCACTTATATATGAGCCTCTCTGAAGAGTGTATCTCCAAGGCATTTGGCATGGTTTGGAAATGGGGAGGACATATAAACCCCGAGTTCAGCTCTGCACATAATCCTAATTTGTAAATTCATATATTATTTTTTTAAATGCATTAAAAATCAGAAAATGATAGCAGTACCATGGCAATGTGATGTGCACTAACACACATCATGTCAGTAGAGTCTACCAAATTTCAAAGACTTCTGCTGGAAAACCTAAGACTATTTGAGGATAGAAGTTCAGCCCCCTCCATAAATATTAATATGTATGTTTACCTATAATTTTTAAAATAAAATCAGAAAATGACAGCGGATGATGGTCATAATTTCTTAGTTATTAAAGTGTGTGTGTGTGTGTGTGTGTCAACACACACGTTTCGGTTTCTTATAATTTTTATTTCTGTCTTTATTTTATAACTGGGTGCCAACCCAGACATATTGTTTTTCCTCGCGTTCTTTACTTCTTTCTTTCCATGGCACCCAAATTTGTCCAGAGTTTTTCTCACACACCATTATTCTGAAAACTACCAAACTTGCCATGGTGACTGACCTACCAATGAAATTTTGCACCTGTCTTGAAATAGTCATGATGTTGAAAATTATGCAAATGAAGGGCAATTAAAATTTTGAAAGCTCCATATCTTCCAAACTATTGCAGATAGACACAAAATTTGATTGTACATCTTCAGGTTTGGGACACCTGCCAATAGAATGGACAAAAAATGAAAGTTGTGGAATTTCAAATTATGCTAATTAGGGGCATTTAGAAATTTAAAAGTTGAATATTTCCAAAACAATTAGAGATAGAGTAGCCGTTCCAACTTCAAATTATAGGTTTGTGGCAAATCTGCATCTAATGAACTATGAACCAAAGTTGTAAAATTTCAATTTATGTAAATTAGGTGAATATTCAAAATTAATATCTTGAATAGCTTGAAAACTATTACAGAAAGAGGTGTTATTCGAACTTCAATTTAGACGTTTGTAACATAGCCAAATCCAATGGACCACAAACCAAAATTGGAAATTCTAATTTATGCAAATAAGGTAAATACACAAAATTTGAATTTTTTTGAATAACTTCAATCCTATCATAGAAAGAGGTACCATCCTAACTTCAATTTAAAGGTTTGTAACATAGCCGCATCAACGAGAGAAGACTGTAAAATTTCAATTTATGCAAATTAGGTAAATACACAAATTTCAAATCTAAAACAACTTCAAAACTATTGAACATAGAGGTGCCATTCCAACTTCAATTTGTAGGTTTGTGACATAACCGCATCTATTGAACCTGAACCAAAGTTGTAGGCTTTTAATTTATACAAATTTGGTGAATACACAAAATTAAATCTTGGATACCTTCAAAACTATCATGGAGGTGCCAGTTCAACTTCACTCTATATGTTTTTGACATAGGTGCATCCAATGAACCAAAGTTGTAGGCTATTAATTTATGGAAATTATGCAATACACAAAATTAAAATCTTGAATAGGTTCGTAACTGCCATATATAGTGGTGTCATTCAAACTTCAGTTTATAAGTTTGTGACATAACCACATCAAATAAACCAAGAGCCAAAGTTGTAGCATTTTAATTTGTACAAATTACGCCAGTACACAAAATTCAGATTATGTTGAACAATGGCGAGGTGTAGCATTTCAAACTATTTTAATTTTGAAGGCACCCAGACAGATTTGCTGGGAAGTAAACCTTCTTTTCTAGTCTTTTATTTTCTCTCTTCTTCTCCAGTGAATTTGTCCGACACTTTTCTCTGACACTTTTGTACATAGACTCTCCAAACTTGGCATGATTGTACCTCCATAAAAGGAGTTTGGCCTTTTTGTGCAGAGGAATGAAGATGTTTAAAATTATTCAAATAAGGTGCATTTGAAATTTTAAATCTTGAATATCTTCAAAAGTATAATCGATAGAGATGTCATTCCAACTTCTACTAAAGGATCATTTAGCATTGCACATCTACTGAATTTAAAACAAAAGTTGTCGTAATTTAAATTATGCTAATTAGCAGCATTTGAAACTTTAAATCTTGAAAATCTTCAAAACTATTATAGATAGAGATGTCAACTTTTGCTCCTATCTTGTGGACTATTACGCAGCAATAAGATTTGAAGACACAAATACTGATTTGCTATGCAGCCAATCATTTTTTCTAGTTTTTAACTATTATTGTTTTATTCCCAGTTCGGTTAAATAGTCATGATACATGTGTATTGAGTTATTGTACAAGTCTGCATTTTATTTTTGAGCCTGTGTCTAAAGTATTTATGTGTATCTTTATTTCATTGTTTACGAAACGAAACCAAATCGCTGTGCTTATATGTGTTCAGTTATTGTATAAGTGTATATTTTATTTGAGTCTGTGTCTGAAATATTGATGTGTATTTTATGTTAACAATTTGTAAACTTTTATTTACACTGTTATACTGTCAATGTGGAGTTTGTACACAATCATGGATATGATTTCGATGTAATGCTATGTCGATGTATTATTTTTGCTTTGGCTTGCACCAAATAAATTCAAATCAAATCAAATTCTTTAGAATCCATCACCGATTTCCTGACAGAATAAGTCGCAACTATAGAAAGTCACTGAAGTGTTACGGCAGGGGTGGGGGATTTTGAAGAATGTACTTTTCTTGTAGAACACTGGTGCCGTATTCCATCCAAATTACCTGATGGGACTTCACAGAAGAAAGAGATTCCCTGTATGCCAAATTTAGTACATGGAATACGTTCGCGAAAAGCAGTAAGGATCAACCTGCCTTGCGTCATGTTTCATGAATGCATGGCTTCTGAAATTTTAGACACCTTGGCCTACTTCACGTTTCGACTTTGCCGCGGTCCACTATCACATCTGATACAGTATACAAAGAAAGAAAAACACATTTCCCTTTGATTTTAACCCTATCCTGGCCTCCAAGGATCACAGGCATGGGAGCCCTGATGGCTGATAAAGGCTATCGTCTTTCCCTTTCCTTCCTCAAAATATGTCAATCTCTGTGTGCCAACACAGACATGTTGTTTTAAAGGAATTCTTTCTTTCTTTCTTTCTTTCTTTACAGGCAAATTTGTTCGACATTTCATTTGAAAAGTATTACACGTAGAAACTCAAAATTTGGCATAAGTATATTTCTATAGATGAAGTCTGGCCTTTTTATAATGAGAGGTCACGCTTTTCAAAATTATGCAAATGAGGGCTAATTAAAGTTTTAAATCTTCAATATCTAATATAATATAGTAGATGTGGTTCCCAGTGTATAAGAGTTCGATCATAGCAAGGCAAAGGTCATCTGCAATGTCAAGGTCATATTAAGGTCAAAGGTCACGTCAAGGTCAAAGGTCAATTTAAGGCCAAAATGTCATTTTGGGGTCAAGGTTCACTTCAGGTAGAGGTCATCTCAAGGTCAAAGGTCCTTTCAAGGTCAAAGGCCAATTTCAATGACGACTTTTTTCTAGCCATAAATTGGTCAATTTTTATCCAACTTTGATTATGCTGGGCTAAAATTGTAGCTTTTGAAACACTGCACATTTTTAAAACTTACATGTGGCCTCTAAAGGTCCAAGGTCAAGGTCATTTGGACTTTTGAAAGTTTCATCCAGTCATAACTTGGCCAATTTCCACCCAATTCTAATCATGTTGGACTCAAATTGTAGGTATTGCAACTCTGCACATTTTTATAAGAACATGTAACCTCAAAGGAGCAAAGGGCAGGGTCATTTGGTCCTTTGAATGTTTTATCCAGCCATAACTTGGTCAATTTTCATCCGATTTGGGTCATGTTGGGCTTAAATTGTGGGTATTGTAACACTCTGCAATTTGCATGTGACCTGTAAAGGTCAAAGGTCAAGGCCATTGGACTTTGAAATTTGCATCCGGTCATAAGCTTAATGTAATGTGACGTACCAAAGGATAAAGGTTGTAGCATTTAATATTTACAACTTTTGCAGGTACACAGACAGATTTGCTTTGAAGCAAATCTTCCTTTCTAGTTAACTTTGTACTCTTCTAATTCTAACATTCAATATCTTTCCTCCCAGCCCCTGATAGTCCTGTGCAGTTCTGACCCCTTCTTTTCTTCCCGGTGAGCCCCTTAATCAGGCCTGCTAAACCTGAAGTCCATGCCATAAGCTCTCATGTGCTTCTTCTAAGCGCCGACCTTCCTCTACCGAGACAAAGCCCTGACACTCGAATGCACCTCCCGAGCAACCATGGCCCCCCGTATTATAGGTGCATGGAACAACAGACAAATGTTTTTGCTACCTTCTTCGAGGGTAGAAGTTCAACACAAAACGAAGACACATTCAAACCCAAGCATTCAAGTTCAAACAAATGGTTGAACGCGAGGCTCTGATAGTCATGGATGTACGATGCTTGATCTCGCGACTTTTCTACCATTTTAATGATGTAAAACTTCGTTAACTGGCATAGTCGTCTGCATATATATTCCTGAGTGAGTGTAGAGCGAGTAAGTGGACTTTTCTCAGTCAAAAAGTTATACGGCGTGAGTGAAAGTGTGTTCATTGTGCAAGGTGTAGACAGCAAAACGTAAACAAACCAGCCGACAGACGAATTACCCACAATACCCTGGGACAAACAATCGGAGAGCACGTATTATCGCCCAAAATAGCATGTCGGGTTGGCTCGACAAATACGTACGATCCCCTAGGAAAAGAAAAGGTGTAAAAAAAAGAGGTGAGCCAAGTAAAAAAAGTGTGAATCGGAGTGTTAGGAGTAAGACTAGCGTGCAAGATACGACGGACGAGAGTTGGACTTGCTTTGTATGTGAGAAGGAGCATGCTGATGAACGGGACAAAATACTCGAGTGTGATGGGGGGTGTGGTCATTTTTTCTGTGCTAAGTGCATTGACATGAGCAACGAACAATACGATACCATGCAGCGGCCAGACTGCTTTTGGTACTGTCCGCAATGTGTACAGCAAAGAAAGCATAAGAATACTGATGAAATCATGACAAAACTTCTTGAGCAGATGAGTTTGAAATTCAAAAACTTAGAAGCCAAGCTAGAGACAAACTTAAGTTCGTACGTAAAGGAAGTACCAGACAAAGTCACCAAGACGTGGGCAGAGGTCATCAAAAACAAGACAACAGAAGTACCTAAATTTGAGAACGAGAAAGTGAAATCAATTATTAAAGAAACAATGATAGAGCACAGGTTAGATGAAAAGTCTAGAGAAACAAGAGAGGAAAACATAATTATTCACCGAGTTGCAGAACCAAGTAGCAGTGATCCCAGTGTTCGAAAAAAGCAGGATTCAGACTTTTTTCATGAACTGTGCAATGAGGTACTGGAGGTCAATGATGTCCAGACCAAGAATGTTATAAGACTAGGAAAAAGAAGTGAGGAGGGTGGTACTAAGATAAGGCCACTCAAGATTTCTTTACAAAACAAAGAAGACAAACGAAAGATCATGTCCAGGCTACCCAAACTAAGAAACGCAATACCTAAATTTCGAAACATCAGTGTAGTTGATGACCTATCTCCAGAAGATAGAGACCGTATTAAAGCAAAAGTTCTAGAAGCAAAGCAAAGGTCAGAGAAGGAATCAGAGGGGGGGCGTTGGATCTTCAGAGTCCGGGGCCCACCTTGGAACCTCAGAATTGTCAAGACGGCAGCTTAAATTCCGGGCTAAATTTTAGTAATGACTGTGACTACCATGACCTAGAAGATAGAAATATCACAAAGGAAACTACCAGTTCAGTTGATAATGATGTTGTTACACATACACCACTTGTTAGTGATTTTGTTGAAATTCACAAGTTAAAAGTAATGGTCATTAATGCAAGAAGTGTAATTAATAAAATACCTGAACTAGTATGCTGTGTACAGGAACTAATCCCGGATATAATCTGTGTAACAGAAAGTTGGGCCTATGCTGACATTAGTGATGCTGAATTAAGACTAGATGGCTTTACTACATTAAGGCATGATAGAACTAATACACGTGGTGGGGGCTGTTTGATTTACATGAAAGAAAACATAAATGGAATACTTGTCGAAGAACTTACAATGACTCCTAAAACAGAAACTTTATGGTGCAAAATTAAAACAAAAAATGGTAGCGTACTATTAGGCACATGTTACCACAGTCCGTCGGCTGATATGGAAAGCGAGTTGGCATTGCATGAGCTACTACGAAAAGCCAGTAGTGAAAACAGAAGCACTGTTATAGTAGGAGATTTCAACCACCCCACAATAAATTGGCAGTCACTTCATGCCGGGGCAGAGGGTAAAGCATTTCTCGAATTAACACAGGATTTATTTCTTACACAACATGTAAATCAGCCTACTCGTGGAGACAATATACTTGATCTGGTACTGACGTCGGAGCGAAATACAGTGGAAAATATTATGGTGGGACAACCATTTAGCGATCACAATATTATAACCTTTGACATGATTTGTTCAGTTGACATTAAAAAAAGGCGAGATGAATACTATGATTACAAAAAAGGAAATTTTAACAGTATGCGACTGTATTTGGAGCAGTACGACTGGAGGGGAGCCTTTCACAATTTAGGTGCAAATGAGAAGTTTGAAGTCTTTAAAGATGTCATGAATGACTGTGTTAGAAGATTCATTCCCAAGAGATCCAGAAACACAAGAAAAAATATTAAATCACCTTGGATGACCAAGAAAGTTTACAAAGCCAGGAAGAAAAAGTACCATGCATGGAAGAGATACACAGAGACTGATGACTATTACTTCTATAACCAATATAAAAACCACCTGAACAAGGTAACTAAGGAAATACGCAAAGCCAAACGAAATTATGAAAAAAAATTGGTAGATAATATAATTAAGGATCCCAAATCCTTCTATGCTTATGTGAGGTCAAAAACCAAAGCCAAGGACAGAGTGGGACCATTGACCGATGACAGTGGCAATGTGGTAACAGAGGACTGTAGGACAGCAGATATGCTTAATGACTACTTTTCGTCAGTTTTCACTCAAGAATCAATAGACAATCTGCCTGAGCCTGTCAAGTTATTTTTACAAGGAGATGATCAGAGACTTAAGGACATAAAATTCTCACCAGATTTAGTAACTAAAAAGCTCAGTCAGCTGAAACCTAACAAAGCTCCAGGTGCTGATAATATGCATCCAACAGTATTGAAGGAAGTTGCCAATGAAATAGCAGCCCCATTAGGTGATATTTTTGAAACAAGTATTAGAACTGGGGAAGTTCCTATTGACTGGAAGCAGGCTAATGTCACACCCATCTTCAAGAAAGGCAAAAGGAATTTACCCTGCAATTATAGACCCGTTAGTTTGACATCTCAAGTGTGCAAAATTATGGAATCAATTATTAAAGATGCAATACTGGATCACTTGAAACAATTCCAGCTAATAAGGGACTCCCAGCATGGATTCTGGTCTGGAAGATCTTGTTTGACAAACTTATTAAAATTTTTGGAGGATGTAACAAAATATATAGATACTGGGCACCCTGTGGACATCATTTATCTTGATTTCAGTAAGGCTTTTGATAAAGTTCCACATGCTAGACTAATAAGGAAGCTGGAGTCTCATGGAGTTGACTGTTCAGTTAAATGCTGGATCAAGGAATGGCTAAACAACAGACAACAAAGGGTAGTGATAAATGGCACCTCTTCTGGATGGACACCTGTCATGAGTGGTGTACCACAGGGGTCTGTACTGGGACCGATTCTTTTCATAATATATATCAATGATATAGATATTGGCACAGTTTGCAATGTTTTAAAATTTGCTGATGATACCAAAGTCTTCAGGAAGATAGCTGATTATCATGATGCTGAGCTGCTTCAGGAGGAATTGCGAAACCTGTATCACTGGAGTTGTGAATGGAAGATGTTATTCAACGTAGATAAATGTAAATGTCTACACATTGGCTACAATAACCATCAATATGATTATTTTATAGGGGACGAGTTGGTTCAAAATGTCAAAGAAGAAAAGGACTTGGGAGTAATTATCGATCATTCACTCAGTTGTAGTACACAGTGTGCTCAAGCTGCCAAGACAGCCAATAGAAAACTAGGACAGATTAAAAGGACATTCACGTATAAATCAAAAGGAATGGTAAAGAAACTCTACAAGGCTTTGGTAAGGCCCCATTTGGAGTATTGTATACAAGCATGGCGGCCATGGCTTCAAAGGGATGTTAATCTACTCGAGAATGTACAGCGCAGAATGACCCGATTAATACCAGGATGGGCTGAAACGTATACGTATGAAGAAAGACTAAGACTGTTGAATCTAACATCATTAGAAACCAGAAGATTGAGAGGAGATCTAATTGAAGTATTTAAAATTTTTACGGGTCTGGAAGACATCAAGCCAGAGGACTTTTTTACATTACAGACTGGGGTTACCAGAGGCCACTGTTATAAAATTAAAAAATTCCATACAAGACTGGATATTAGAAAGTACACTTTTTCGCAAAGAATTATAAATGAATGGAACAATTTACCACCTGTAGTAGTAAATTCAAATAGTTTAAACACTTTCAAAGACAATATTGACAAGCATCTTAAACACAGGATGGAGGCTTATACGAGCCAGCGAGTTGCTGGCTCCCTGCCTCGTCAATTCACCCCCTAGACTACAACTTTACTTTTAACAGTAGCAGGGGGCAATCATACTCATACTCATACTCAAAACATGACGAAACAGCATTCAAATTCTCATCTCACAAACTCTCCTAGAAATGTACGGGTCATTAAATGTCAGCTTTGCCTTTGCTAAAGGAAATTAAATGAATTATAAAACAATACGTACCCAGCGGCAGAAAATCATGCACTTGCATGTGTCGAGGCAGGTGCGGGTCTCCACTCCCACTTAGAGCTCTGTGTCCTTGCCAGCGGGTCCATAGTTGTCCAGGACTGAGGACCTCGGACCGAAAGTCCTATTGCGCAACTAACGGTACGCGTTCTAAGAGCGTTTCTTTTGTGTTCGTTTCGAGAGTATAACAGCAGTCACATGTGGCGTGATGTGGACTGGGTCTGGGATATGACTGGGGGGGGGGGGGGGTTGGTTTGGTTTGGTTTTTTTTTTTTTGTTTTGTTTTGTTGTTTTTTTTTTCAGAACGTCTGCATAATCTGACAATATGCCTAGCTCATTTATTATTATCCAGGACGTTTGTCAATCTCTGGCCAATGTACTTAGGTTAAATACAATTGCCACAGATGGTTAAATGTCATGGATAAATCAACATTCTCTTACTTTTCTTCCATTTCTCCCACGTGTGTGCATATATTTACCTTTAGGCAATTAAGATCATTTTATCAGATACAGTTATTCTGCCAGTCTTTTACTCATTGGCATTCATATTTGGATACTCACAACCATGGCCATGCGCTCTTAAACTTGGACTGTGAAGAGGTAGTTCATGTACATGTACCTAAATGTATTGTTCTCAATAGGAATAAGGTTTTGTGCAGTATTTGCAATTCTGACATTTATTAATGTCTTCCAAGTTCCAAGTTCCAAGCCCTAATTGAAATCACAAATTCTACAGTAGTGCCTGCTTTGCAAGACCAGCCGAGAGTCGCCACATACAACAGGTGGTTTTGTATGGTGTATTACACACACACACACACACACACACACACACACACACACACACATATATATATATATATATATATATATATATATATATATATATATATATATATATATATGTATATGAATAACAACAAAAAAGAGGTATACGAAGTCAAATCTCAAATACTTTATTAACAAATAACAAGGTGCATAAACATATTTACAGTTCACATAAAATGATGGTTTATTCATTGTGCATTATCTGTATTAAATCACCTATGTTATAAGGGAAGCTATTGTTCAATACGCGTAATCAACTCAATGCTCAATATTTCTAGCATGTAACTATTGTTTTTCAATTAGGTGCACATATACACAGTTTAACATTTAGAACTAATTTTGTGTATATCTGTACCTAATAAGAGTTTCCAATGCATGAAGATTAAATATAGAATACTTAAACATAATTTAATGTATCATCAGTTCCACAAATTGATCCGAAACTTATATGTTCAACGAAAGAACTGAATTTTTTATAATTTAATTTAATTTCCTTCTCCGGGTTTTAATTTACCTTTTAACTGTGAAAAGTCTTTTATTTTTATTTTTTTTAATTTTTTTCTTGTTCCTTGCTTTGCCACAATTAGCTTTTGTGTAATATATGTACAAATATTTGTCATATCGGTGGACTGCCGGTCTGTAAGAAAGTTACCCTGAATTTTGAATCTTGAAAGAAGTTACAGCAGTTGTTGATACTGTTATGTCAATTCAAATTAATAGAACATGTGCTACTGTCACTTATAATCAACTTATGTATACTAAGTTTGCTAGTGTTATGTAGGTTCGTCTCTATACCAAAATTTTGGCACTCTACTTTTATGTGTATTAAATTAAACTAAATTTATTATGAACTATTTGTATAATTATTAAATTAAAAACACTTGTATGTGCATAAAAGTATATCTTCAAAACTACATAGAGATGGTTCAACATTATCATCATTTTTGAATTATTACCTAGGGTGCTAAATTCCATGACCCTCCTCCCTCCCGCTAGCTTAGTACTTAAAACGGATAAGCTTCCAAGAAATAACACCAAAATACCCCAAAATTTGGGTTATAAATGACCACCATTCTCCATTATCTGTAGAGGTGTGCAAGTCCATCCCCCCTCACTAAACGTACTTACTAAAATGTTGATGTACCCCTTAATATATATATATATATATATATATATATATATATATATATATATATATATATATATATATATATATATATATATATATATATATATATATATATATATGACCAAGATATAATCAATGGTATTACTTAATTCAGGAAAAGAATAAATATACTTTTTAATTCAGACATTCAAGTAACTGAATCACAGAGGATGTTCATACTCCTTTTTTACACTCACTCATCTGTCATTACGTGTTTTACTACTTTGTATATTTACAATAAAAACACGACATGTTGTGTGTATTTACGTCTATATGCAAATCAGGGTACCCACAGTATGGCGAGAAACCAGGATAAATGGAAAAAACGCCAAAAAAAATAAATACAAAAATGATAATCCCCTGCATGGAAAATACAATTTCAAATTGGTTTACAATGAGTTTCATTTTGATTCAGCAGATTATGGGGAAATCACGAACTTCTTTGTTAGAAATATAATACAAAATGAATATAGCTGCAGGAATTTCTAGTATATTTGCAAATTATTCCATTTTAAAAATAGACAAGATATTTTAGTCTCATCTTTGTAAGTAAATGACCGTTATACACAAATGAAACCACATGGAAATCAAAAAGGGAAAATTATGGAAGTACAGGTAAAATACAGGGGGGGGCCCAAGGTTGTGGGTACTCTGATTTACACACTTTACAATCATGGTTGTTTACTGGTGACTTGCATACACATAACAGTGATAATAAAAAACACTTTAGATATTATAGGTTAGATTATCAAAATGCAACTGAAGGTATCGCTCTCCTCAAATCAGTTTTCACAAACAGACACATTCACTTGTAGAAATTACCACAGTAGTTGACTTATTGCTACTCCTGTATGTATATCCTGAATATAGAATCGTATGTATCACACATTATGTATTACACATGCTTCTACAGTGGAGAGCAAGGGTAGAAGCTTCCACTGCTCTCCATTACAGGGCATTTGTCACTCAAAGCTAGAGTTCTGTGTTCTCCTTACTTTTCATTGCAATTTACAGCTTAATAACTTTAAAACCGCTCGTTGTAGAAACAGCAAAATTTGTGTGATACAATTATGTACATAGCTGAAATAAATAACATAAATTTTATTCTTACAGCTTTAAAAATTGTCTTTTAAATTGACGTTACTTTAACATGCAATGCAATGGAAACACACATCTCTGGTCCTGATGAATTCTGTATACAGGATTGTGTATTCAGCTGAATACACAGATTGTACGTAATTGACCTCTCACATTACATGTTATTAGCTTATGTACTAATAGGATCCTACTTTTTATGTGCAACTCAATACTAATGTTCTGGCAATATACCTGCCTGTGCTTGTATATCGAATTCGATATGAAATTCACATATCAATTTATACATGTATTACTCAGTACTAAATTTACAAATACTATTGCCAGTAATAATACCGAATCTTAAAGGTGCTATTTCAATCATCTCTGTTATACATAGAGAGAGAGAGAGAGAGAGAGAGAGAGAGAGAGAGAGAGTACCACCAGACCAGCAGTGACCCCTGCAACTTGAAGCATATCATCGTACCCTAACAAATTACACTTACAACTCACAGACTTATTAATACCAAAATAAAGTTTTGAACATAGATTTTTGATGTTTTCAATTTTGACTGAATATAATGTGTACATTACAGTCCCATTTAACATATGAAATGTCGGAAAGACATCAGACTAGCAATGCCTTTGAAACCACAATGGAGTGGCACTCTGAAGAATTATATTCATAGAATTGAACAAGAACAGTCTGAAAAAGAACAGAATGGGTATCTATCTATCTATCTATCTATCTATCTATCTATCTATCTATCTATCTATCTATCTATCTATCTATCTATCTATCTATCTATCTATCTATCTATTACAAATCCATAAGTCAGTGTGCTATAATTCATTTATGAAGGGCCAACATAAGATGAAAAACACTGAAACCACCTCGCTATAACCTCAGACCAATATTCTCGCGCCTGCGCATAAAACGTCCGGTCCGAGGTTCCCAGTCTTGGACAACTAAGAGCCTGTTGCGTGCCCCCTTGGTTAAATCTTGCAGGTGTGGTACATTCACGTTCAAATTAATTATTGTATCGGCCCCACCAGTTGTAAAAGGACTGTGATTGGCTGGAGTTACCGCCAGGTTGTCAGTGCTTTTGAAGTTAACTGTGACCGGCTGCAAACTAATTGGGTCAAATATCACACGGCTTTTCAGTTTTCTTCTAATCCCGCCAGAGGACGCACTCTAAATAATAAAACAAACAGTTTGACGGGTTGAATAGTGAGAAATATACACAATTAAAGTGTCCAGACATGTGTACATTTAAGTATCAGCCCGACACGTTAACTATGAATTGCGATTTATTTTATGTAACTATCACCGGCCAGCGCCAAAGAGTATCAAAACTTTCAGGTTGGAAAACAGATTGGGGAGACTGCCGGAATTTGAATAAACTAATGTGTTTTCTCGTATCTGCCAGGGTCACGGAAATTGAAAGCTTAGCAGGCAATAATTGGTCATTATACAGAGATAGCTAATCAGCAGTGCGAATTTCCAGTCGTTCAGATGAGGGTGTTCTTTATGTCACCTACTTCCGATAAGGCTATGTCCTGTTGACTCAAGTGGGAGGAGCTAGATTTGTGCTGCGTCAATGGGAAATAATCACTGCTGAAAATAAACAATAAACGCGTTAAATACATGAAAATACTGTATTCAAGGGTATTTATTAACCAACTTGACACCATTTGGAAGTATTGCATCTACTCTTCGTTTACATGTGGAAAAAAACTGCTTCTAATTTGTCTATGTCCATCTTGAATTGTTTTGTACGTAAGTTTTAAGTGTTCACTCAGTCTGCATCTGAAGGCAAACGCTTTACGGCATCTTGAAAGGAAGAACACTTAATATCACTGGCTCTTCTTTTGGAATAGGTTTTGTGTCATCAAAGGTAAAGACTAGGTATTGCCTTCTAATCAGGCTTGATGGCACTTTGACCGTCTCAGGCTCGGTGAATTACAAAGATGCTCCGCTCTCGCTCCGCCTCTTTTTTTTTTTTTTTTTACCAAATATGTGCATGTCTCAATCCATCTCCCAGTATTTACGAATAGTGGGAGGAATCAAATTTTGAAGCTACAAATTACCTGTTTTTTCAATCTTATGTGAAAGCGCTTCCACAAAGCCGTCCAACGACACCAAAATTATTAATCTTGATGAAGTCTTTCTCGAGACATAGCCATTTATGTGATTCTCAGACTACAAAGATCTATATCCGGTAGTCAAAGTGCCATCAAACCTTTACTTTATTTTCTTTTCGTACAGACTTTTCCTGTATAAGTCTTTCAGCAAAGACAGAATCAGCCTCCGAAATGATGATTATGACATTTCTTATATATGACGTCCATCTTGTCCGTAATGGAGAGTTTGTGTGGAATAAATTGGCATAATGTAGAAAGCGCGGGGGGGGGGGGAGGGGGGGGGGGGAGGAGCGAGAAAAGGGGTTTTCCGGACTGGCGTACTGGGCATTTTTGTTTGCTGTACTTACGTACTGGAAACCTTTTTAATTTCCATTCTTCGTACAAACCGTTATTTGAACATTAAAAAAAAAAAGGAAAAAAAAACGTGCCCTGGACTAGGGCAAAATTGTTACTTGCACCAGCGTACTGGGAGGGGGGGGGGAGCTCCCTACTCCCTCCTATTCATGCATGATCATGATCATAAATCAGACAGATATATATCTCTAACACGAATAGGCCTGATATGTTTGTTTTTTATCGATGTACCACCTTCATGCTAAGTTTAAATGCAATCACCTCAAACAAAATCTACAGTTGTTTTCAAAGCTGACATAGAATTTCCGATCCCTTTCGCTATGATCATGAATCCTAAAAGTGAAAAGCGAGAAAAACAAGAGGGCTGTGGGAACAGCCCATACTCAGCTAACCTAGACATTCATTACACTTGTGGTTCTGTGAACTTGGGGATCGGACAAAATAGGTAGACACTTATCAAAGGCACATCCCTACCAAGTTTGAGACAAATCTGGCAAAAATTATTTAAGTTATATCCATTACAAGAAATTTCCATGGCAAACTTTCCTTTTAAAACTTTTCAAAATCCCCCCATATATATATATATATATATAATAAAAAATCAATGGAGCGTGACCATTTGAACAAACTTGCACCCACCCAGGGTACATTGCCACCAAGTTCGAAGTCAATCTGACTGACAGTTTCTTCAGAAAAGTCCAAAATATGAATTAGCATTAGAATGCGTATTGACTTTCATAGTAATCAATAGGAAAGGTGCATTTACCAGCAAGTACCCGAATTGAAAAATCGTCAAAAATTAGGAATCCACAGCAGTGCCACCTAGAGAAGAAGCTTGTTTGATCCTTTCACAAGGAACATATCCACAAAGTTTCAGACTTATGTAAGTGACGGTTCTGGAGGAGAAGTCGAAAATAGCAAAAACACACAAACAACCATTAAAAAGAGTAAAACTGTGGCACCATGTGGTGAACGGATTAAGAACTAAGAGTCCCCAGGGGTGTCCCTGTGTGATATCAAACCAGTCGGGTGAGCGGTTTTAGGGAAGATGACATTTTAAAGATTTGACACCCCCCCCCAAAAAAAAGTCATAAAAAAAACAACACGAAAGCATGACTATTTGAACAAACCTGGAAGAAACCCACCCAAGATACATTGCCACCAAGTTTGAAGAGAATCGGAATGACGGTTTTCGAGTAGAAATCGAAAATGTGAATAAGCATTAGAATGCCCATTGACGCGTACATACCAGTCAATAGGAAAGGTGCATTCACCGATAAGTACCCGCATTGAAAATATCGTTAAAAATCAGGAATCCACGCAGTGCCACCCAGTGAACAATTTTGTTTGACCCTTCCACAACGAACATATCAAACACGTTTCAGTTTAATCTGAGTGACGGTTCTGAAGAAAAGTCAAAAAAGAAAAAACACACAAAATTATAATATATATATATATATATATATATATATATATATATATATATATATATATATATATATATATATATATATATATATATATATATATTAGAATTTAGCGCTTACTGGTGAACAAATTAAGAACTAACCATTTGAACAAACTTGGTAGGGACCCACCCAAGGTACATTGTCACCAAGTGTGAAGTGAATCTGGCAGACAGTTTTACAGAAGAATTAAAAAATGTGAACTGGAGACGGACTGACGAACGACAGATGGACGACGGACTACTCGCCATCATATAAGCTATGCTGACTGACAGTCAGCTCAGCTAAAAATTGGAAAAAAAATATATCAATGAAAATCAAAACCAAGACTTAGCGCAGTAATCTGTCTCAATTACTCACTCAGATATGGGACCTGCACACACAATACATATGCTGGCCTTTTTTTTTTTTTGAAGAAAATCAACATCTGCTCTGCACCACTAAATGAAAATTATGAAAAAATATGTAATGTGGAATCAAGAGTTCCAATCTATTTTAAAATGAAGATAATCTTTGATTGCCAAACTTAACAGCAATAGCACAGCAAAAATGTGACTAGAAAAATTGCAATGTAAATCGTGTTACTGTTATATAAACACAGGTCATACAATCAAACTCCTCAAAAGGAACTGCCCTGAATTATTATCAAGGTACTAGATTCCTATCCCTTGTGAAATGACCTTTCATTCAAGTGCCAGCATGCCTAAAATTCCGGAGAAAATAATGGTCCAGGTCAACAGCTTTCCTCTGCGCACTGCAGGTGTATTGCGCGCGAAGCGCGGGGAGGAGAGTTGTTGACTCAGTCCAAAATTTGGCAGTGAAAGGGTCAATGTAAATTTATGCAGCCTGCCTAACAGGAGTGTTATCGGTTCGTCATGACATGAACATTCAAATTGTGAATAGAACTGACACGGAATTTATTATTTTTAATCGGGCATTGATTTTATTCTATATGCGAAAAATTTTGGCTTGTTGGACTTCTTTGCATATTCTATACAGAGTATAGGCGTAAAGAAAATTTAGTTTTTCACAACAGAGGAAAAATTGTGGAGGAAAATTGAATTGTTAGGCCATGGGTAGATATATTGTTTTCCATGTTGTAAAAAGAGAACGCAGAATGTGTGCCTAAGGACATACACACATGCAACTTTGAAGCTTTATTTACCCTCGCTCCATAGTAAGTATATGATTTGTATATGTGACAGAACCAAAATCAAAACCGAATTAAAATTGTTGAAATGGACAGCCAAGGACGTGTAGGGCCTTTACCTCGCATAGGTCGTCCATGGGACAGCAGATGAAAATACACATTAACGTGACAGAGATCTCGGGCGGACACGCTAAAACTAAAATAATGACAGCACATACCTCTAGCGCGAGAAAATGTGCTAACTTGTCCTGAGGTGACTAATTTGATCCCGGGTGACTGGTAGAGCGTCCCATGCCTATATGCGTTTACGGTGGATGGAAAGTGTACATAGAGCATCGCACTTGGTACTGCGTCGTTTCGTTTGTCCTGTCCATCCGTCTTTCTTCCACAACAAGGGTTAAAAAAGGGCTTTGCCCTTCTACCCAATTGTATTCATTCGAACGAAATATATTTAAACCAATTGAAATGCATGAAGATTTTTCAATGCACAAGGTGTCTTAAAGATATGTGATGGTGTATATGTACTTTTAAAGCCCGGTGCGGCACAGGGCTTTAAATTGGAATTGTCACGTGTTTCATTATTACAGCATGATTGCTTTGAAGCAATACGAGGCATTCATATTAGACCCGGCCCTACTATGCTCCGGGGGACTATGCTCACTTATATTGCTATAAGGAACACAGCCCATGAACAAAACCCATATTTTTGCCTGCAATTCTAATAGAATTCGAACTATTTGCATGATATTGGGCTCTATGAATGGCCAGTCTGATAGCGCAACCATTTTAACTTGCACTTGTCAAAATGATTTGAAAATTAATGCCATAGGTTAAAAAAAAACACATTACATTTCCCTGGGTTTATTTCCAGATGACACAAAAGTCTGTGATGGGATTTCAACACATGTTGGATGGGCCTACATAAACAAAGAAAGTGCAGGGTCGATGGATAAGGCTAGACTTTTTAGTGAGCATTTACACAGTAAGTTTCAAATGCCGCAAACACGCAGTAGGAGGGAGCTGTTAACGTTGTGTGACCATGGAGGTTTTAGCTGTATAATACCTCCATGGTGTGACGCAAAGCCTACAAAATACCTTCACAGCTCCTACAAGGCAGACCCTGGTGTTTATTTTCCCACCGACCGCAGAACAGACCAATGCAAGTTCTTTTTTGCCAACACTGAAAAGTGGGTGACAAATGGAATAGCCTGCCTCAAGAGGTACTCGAGGCACCAACCCTGCAATAGTACGTTTAAGAGAAAAGTGAGATCCGTGCCGTTGGACCAGAGGGATTCAACTTCCAAGTGAGCAAGCGTCTGTCTGACACTAGACCTCAGTAACTTTGTCGTATCTTGCTGTTGGGAAGTCATTCCTAATGTAGGGTGTACAGGTTCTGTTGACTGTTTATACTTTTCTCCATGAATAAGTCACATGGAATTATATTCTGACACTGTTTCTCTGCATCATTTGAGTAGAAATTTATCCGACAAAAGTGAATGCAAAACAATGGAAGTTATTCAGTTCCGATATCGACCACCAGAGGGCCACTCTGTTTGGAAGCTGCCAATATGGCGAAATGAAGGTTGATCTGTGGCAAGGTGATCAAATAAACATCATGAATGCAGCAGGTGAGGACCCAATACCTTGTTGGATATGACGTTATTGACTTGTACATATATGCCTGTTTGTCTGCATCAGCTTGATAAGTACGCTTGACCGACCATCATTGCGGGGTGGGCCCACATTTCCCAGCGCTTTATGTCCGTCCGCTGCTGCCGTGCTGGTCAGTTTCGATATCCAGGGAACAGAATAGACTGCAGTGAAAACGGTGCCAGATTCACTCCAATGTTAGCTAGGGTGAGAGTAGGACAGGTGCTGAGGAGCTAGTTAGCGGTGTTCTACATTTAATGGTATCCAACAGACATTCAATGCGATTAGAACTTCTATGACGACGTGCACTGGGGGGGGGGCGGTTTTGTTTTTGTTTTTGTTTTTGATTTTTTTTTTTTTTTTTCGTTTTTTGTTTCACTATCTACTTCCTCCAAATTTTACTTATTTCACAGTTGTTGTGCCACTTGTGGTGTCAGCGTCGTATGCTGATATCATACCTGGCTCCCACCGCTGCCAATCGTGAAAAATATTAATAATCCCTGGTAATTAACATCACTTAGACCTATTTCAAAATTTTATAAGCTGCAATACTGTTTTCACCACATGTCAAACTCCCCGGGATAACCATTTGTTTGTGCCAGACAGCCCGTTATAATGTACATTATTATTCTCCTGGTTTACTGCACAGCAAATTAAGTGGGATACATAGACATTTTTTAGGTTTATTGGCTTTTGTCGATACAAATAAATGCCGACCCAGTAAATATACTGCATAACCGTGTTGATATGGCACTCGCACATAACTGCCTCCATTGAACCATTCTTTTTTTAAGAATGGGTATTTGGTCGAGTGGATATGCGCGTTTCCCATTTCAGCTAGGCGACTGGTGCCAAAGGTTGCAGGCTCGTTCCGAAAATGAAATATACACATGTGCATACATACATAGTTACAAACATAGGACCTATCGTTACATGTGTAAGAATCTTTTCTTTCTTTCTTTCTTTCTTTCTTTCTTTCTTTCTTTCTTTCTTTCTTTCTTTCTTTCTTTCTTTCTCTCTCTCTCTCTCTCTTTCTTTTTATCTGTCTGTCTGTCTGGCTTGCTTGCTTGGGGAATGGGGGGGGGGGGTGTTTAAACCCCTCCCCCACCTGCCACAGAATATGTGGGGTTTGGTGTAAATTGCTTAATTTCTAGATTAAATTGTATTACTACAATGATCAAGCTCGGGCAAGAGTTTTGGGTGACAAGGGTATGTTCACAACTCTGGTTGGTGGAAGTTGTAACTCAAAAGTCACACTTGCTGCCACATGCACTGACACAAAGATCAGTAATCCCAGATCTGGTCCAGTCAAATTGACATAATCAGTTATATTTGGGAAGTTCTAAGGACTAGTTCTAAAGCTTAGAGCAACGTAATTAACATGTCTATCAAAGACTGATCCCCCCTGTTAAATTTCAAAACAAGTAATATATTGATGCCAGTGAATCGTGCTTAAAGATTTCATAGTGTGCCATGATCTTACAGAAAATTTATGCATGGTGTGCGATTCACATTATTTTGCAGATGAATACTTCTATAAATTTAATAGTCAGTACTTTCGTACAGAAAGAAATAATACGGTACCGTAAAAACTATTATTGTTTCAGAGCCACCACTCTGAAGATTGCGGAGTTACATCAATGTAAAAACAGCGTGGTGCTGTTAGTTACTACCTGTCTGTTCACGGGATACAAGAAAATATCCACGTGAAAAGATTTGTATCCCATGAAGCCAATGGCTGAATGGGATACAAATCTTTTCACGTGGATATTTTCTTGTATCCCCTGAACAGACAGGTAGTGATGATTTTATCCTGTAATAGGACTATAAATGTGAAAAACATAACAATTTATTAAATGACATCAAGTATTTAACAACATGTAGAATACTAGATTTGGCAACAGGGTCTTTTTTCAAGTGATGTAGGCATATGTTTAGCTCTGCTGACCAAAGGTCGCAGAGCTTATGCGACCACTCATGTCAGTCCGTCCGTCTGTCCAATTTTATATTTAATACCGTTTGAACACTATCAAGTCCGATATTCTAAGAGCAAAGTCCTCTTCCATACCATTCACTGAAAAACTGCATTGTTCTAAATTATAATAGCAAATTAATTTATAACAGGAACAAGTCATATTCATAAAATTTGAAATTTAGAAGAAAGTTTTAGCCATTATTACCCTTTACAAAATCGGTTCAACAGCGGGGAACCAGCGCAAGACTTGTTTCGGTGCCATTAATCCCGGGACAAGTCATTCAGCTAACTGGCGGCACCATGTTTTCATTTCCAATACAAACATCCCGAGCGGATGTATTACGGAATAAAGCGAATATGATGTTCCTTTGTTAATAGGCCTACTTAAAAACGTAGCCCACATGACATAAATATAATGGAACTACACCTAACACTCATGATTAGGCCTACCAAAATTGAATAATAAAATAATGCAATATGCAATTGTCAAAATCCATAAAAACCCTGTTAAATTCAGGTTCATCACTGCAGTAAAGAAATGTGTTTCAAAACAAGTTGCCAAACTTGACAGACTTAAAGAATGTGTTTATTTGGAATGTTGGCTAAAGCATTCCAAGATCGCACATGTATGTCATTATATTAAAATATCTGGTGCTGAGGCTAAATTTGATAAAGGTAAGAGCAAAGGAATATCTTACACAAAGCAAGAGTGTGCTCAAATGATAGAATACATTATCAACAATGTATACTTTTGCTTTGGAACCAGAGTCTATCAACAAATGGTAGGCATACCAATGGGAACAGATCCAACCCCATATATTGCCAACCTTTATTTACATTATTATGAATCAAATGGATGGAGGAATTGGCTGAAAAAAACTCTACAGCTGCAAGATCACATTCTCACACAAATACATTTATAGATGACCTGTGTGCTTTAAACAATGGAGATGAATTAAAGGGAAATTGGAAAAACATATATCCCACAGAACTAATATTAAATCTGGAAAATGAACGTGATACAAAAGCTACTTTCCTTGATCTGGATATAGAAATAAAGAACAACCAGTATGTAACAAAAATTTTTGACAAGAGAGACCAGTTCAAATTTGATATTATCTCCTACCCTGATCTAACAGGAAACATTCCAGAGAAACAAGCATATGGAGTTTGTATTGGACAAGTGATACCTATTGCTAGAAACACCACACTTTTTAGCGATTTTGTCAATAGAGTCAGAACTTTGTTGCAAAAACTACAACACAAAGGTTATAAAAAACAACAACTACGGAAAACTCTGTTGGCATGTTTTCAGAGATATGACCAAATATCTAAAAAACACAGCACTAATTCAAGAACGTGGGTCAAACTATGTCAAGATGGAGATTGAAATGACAAAGTGTAGTCTTCAAAGTGTTTAGAGTGGTAAGAGGGAACGGACGTCGGGTTAAAATATAATTAACCCACCGAGAGAATTTTCTGTAGTCCGTCATAAGTCGGAAAACTATGATCATACTCACTTTGTTCTCAACCTTCATCCAGTATAGTGGAAGAGGTGGCTTCCAGCTAATACCTTAGTGCACTTTACCTTATAACAACTCTAGTCAACTTTATAGTGCTAAAAATTATATTGCTGCTTACCTGCTTATGCTAGTGTCGGTATGGTGGAATAGTGTATGAAACTTTTAAGTTTCAAAGGAGACATCCGTAAATTTTTGCTCGTTAGCGCGATATCGTCCACAGTTTTCAAGTTAGCCCAATATAACTTTCAGGACTTGCAGGGTGTATGAAAATCTAGGCCGAGTTCGTTATTAGTGGGGCCCCCTACATTATTATGCAATATAAGGGTCAAAATGTGAAAATCTTGTGAACACTCTAGCATCTTTAATTCTTGGCGGATCTTCACCAAATTTGGTGAGATTTTCGGGGAGGTCAAAGACAAAGTTGCTAATGATACTAGTGGCGCAACCTACAATTTGACAAATTGTGAACCAAAATGTGTTTTAAGATGTAAAATTCCATATTTAGAAAAGTAATTGGATTAGACAGTTTGCAAAATTTATATGATATATAGACCATGGCCAAAGATAGAACGTTATATAATATCAGTGACCTGGAACTATTTTTGTGAGGTCACCATACCGGTAAAGTTGAAAAAGTGATTTTGTAACGGCAGGGTGTAGCTTGGACATCAATGGCAAAGAGACTTGAGTCTCCAGATCAAAATTGCACTTGATTACATAATACATAAAACTGTACTTGGTGACCTGCTTTATGGGTCACTCTGACCCAGCAATTATGGAGTTTGGCGCTTGTCCAAGCTTATTGTTTTTCCTCAATAACTAATAAAACTTATTACCTGATTGGAACAAACAGACTATATACGGAAAGCTGGATATTGGGTGCATATTTTGAACATAAGTTTTTAATCCGAGTTGAAGGTCAAAGTCAAATGGCCAGTTTGATTATTGGGGTCATCTCGTGAATGCTCTACACCCCACGATTCTTGAGATAGGCCCATGTAACGTTTAGGAGTTACAAAGTGTATAAAATTTTTGTGGACATTAATGTTGGTGGCGCCAACTATGATGTAATCTACAGGTCAAAATGTGAAAATCTTGTGACCGCAGTACTGTCCACAGTTTTCAAGTTAGCCCAATATAATGTTCATGACTTTTAGGGTGTATAAAATCTAGGTTCATTTCGATATTGGTGGCGCCACCTACAATATTATGCAATATTGGGGTCAAAATAAGAAAATCTTGTGAACATTCTAGCATCATTAATTTGGGGCAGATCTTAACCAAACTTGGTGGGATTGTGGGGGAGGTCAAAGTCTAAGTTGGTAATGATACTAGTGGCGCCACCTATAATTTGATGAAAAATATGAGCCAAAATGGATTTTAATATATAAAATTTGATATCTCGAGAAGTAATTGGATTACACTTGCCAAATTTAACGGATTTATAGACAATTTGTATATGTTATATCAGTGACCCTGACCTATTTTTGTGAGGTCACTATGCCTGTAAAGTTGAAAGAGGTGATTTGGTAATGGCAGAGTGTAGCTTGGACTTCAATGGCCTATGGGCCTGTTGTATTACATAATCTTGGTGTCCTTGATCTTCTGTCCCAAGGTCACTGAGGACATAAAGTTAAGCACTCACTGATCGTTGCCTTGGCACATGCAACAATATTCATCACAGGAATTGCACAAGTAAGCTATGATTACATGTGGAGTGAAGTGCCATCTGGTGATCAATTTTGACATCAAGTTCTATATGTTCAGAAGCCACTTGAGGACTCACGGCTTTGAAATGAACAGGTGCAATATAACCCCAATGCCAGCAGAGCATTAGACCCATGGGCCTCTTGTTTTAAGTTTGCTTTTATTCGGAATCGTCTCAAATCTGTGCTGTTCATATCCTAACCACTACCCTAACATGTCTGCATGTTGGAGGCTCGTATGACTATTACCATGATTACGCAATAAGGGGCCACTGCACGGGTTACTAAGCTGTGCCATGTGACCGTTTGATTGGTAGCAGTATCAGATGACAGTTCCTGTCTGTAAACAAACACACGCTGGTCCGCACTTTTGTAAAGGTGGCTGTATATTTTCTCATTTTTTGTGCTTTATAACGGAGTAAGCGTTTTCAAATTTTGTGTAAACAACATATGATCTTATCAAAAATGAAAAAAAAAAAATCCAAAAATGCCTGGAAAAATAGGCAAGTTGGGTTACACATTACCTTAAACAAACCGATTCACATTTGCCGTTTGATTGGATGTTCAATCACTTTGCCAACTCGGAGAAGAGTTCTTGTAGGTTCTGTCTGGTCCCAAAGTGCTTTTAAAATTAAAAAAAATGTTTTAACCAATATTGCTTTATTTTAATCTGATAAAAATCTTCTGTTTCAGATACAAAGTCTGAGAGCAGCAGATGAGACATCATTTTGAAGATGAAAGTTCATCTTCTCACAAGATGCCAAGACAAAATACTGCATAGTTTGCTTCAAATTAAATTTCTGTATGCTGAACAGCTGTCAACAGGGTCAGTGAGGGTTACAATGTATGGAACGGGATAAGAACAGATTAATTTATGGACCTTTACATTCTCTCTTCAGCCTAAATCATTACAATAAGATGCAGTCATCTTAGCTATTTCATTTATGATTGCCTAAGATGACGTCGAGGTTCTGCGTCTGTTAAATGTGAAGGACAAGTACAATTGCTGACACTGCGATGGACAGGAATTCTCAAATTGCGTGTGTCATGGTGAAATCAGAAATGTTGCATACACTTGTGGACGCAACCGTGGAAATGGATTTTCCAAGTTCTGTTGTTTGCATGAAACACGAACAAAAAGATCCAGGCGTTGGATCTACATGTGCCATGGATTGGAACTCGCAAACTTCTGTCTGGGTGCGATGCGGGCAATATGGCGCGAGAGGATTAATGGAAGCTTCCACGGGGAAGACTGTGCCCGCCATTGTTTGTATCAAATATGAACCTCCAGATACAGATACGGATGCTGAGGTGAATCATCATTCTTCTGATGGCGAAACGCATGGAGAACAACTGACATGTGTTGGGGCCAGTCTGGGTATGACTGATCAGACGTCTTCGGTCTTTGTTAAATCTGAAGAAGCAGATACAAGTATGGAAGCCACTGAGGATATGAATTTTCGGATTTTGTCAGAGGATGCGAAGAAGTGTGAGGGGCATGTTACAAGTACAGAAAATTCTATGGACATAAATTTGCAGACTTCTGTCACTGAGAGTAATGAGCACGACAGAAATAGGGGACCTACCACCCTGATGGAATGTCAGCCTTCGTTTGTTGGTGTGAAATCAGATGAACAAGAGGTAAGGCCAGCCATTGAAACAGAAGAATGCACCTGTGCGACCTGCAGGGAGACTTTCACGGACCCAGATGCACTTTCTGCACACCTGCAAACTCACCTGAACGAAAAGCCACACCAGTGTGCGACGTGTGGTTCCAGGTTTACGTTACGTCGTAATCTGAGGCAACACTTGAAAATTCACACAGGCGAGAAACCACATCACTGTGCAACGTGCGGTGCAAAATTTACACTGAAAGGTAATCTGAAGAAACATATGAAAATTCACACAGGTGAGAGGCCGTATCAGTGTGCGATATGTGGTACGAAATTTATACAAAAAAGTAATTACCAAAAACACATAACAATTAATCCGTATGACAAGCAACATCCGTGTACAATATGTGATGTGACGTTTACCAAATGCGGTCTGAAAGCACACATGTTGACTCACAGAGATGAGAAGCCGTTCCAATGTACAGTATGTGACGTAAAATTTCCTCTGAGAAGTTACCTTAACATGCATATGAAGACTCACACAAGTGAGACGACACACCAGGATACAATATGTTATTCCGAGTTAGCTAAGAGCAGTGGTCTCAAAACAGACGTTAAACGTCTTTTCGGTGAGAAACCATACCAGTGTACTATATGTGGTGCGACTTTTACCCTGGATGGCAATTTGAAAAGACACATGAAGGGTCACATAGGCGAGAAGCCATATCAGTGCACAACATGCGATATGAAGTTCGCACTTAGCACTGAGCTGAGGACGCACATGAAAAGCCATACAAGTGAAAAGCGACATCAGTGTGGCACATGTGGCGTGGAGTTTTCACGGAAAGGTAACTTGAAGAACCACATGATCATTCACACAGGGGAGAAGCCGTTCCAATGCACACAGTGTGAGGCAAAGTTTAAACTGCTCGGTAATCTGAAGAGACACATCAAGGGCCACACTGGGGAGAAACCACATCAGTGTACAATATGTGGCACAGAGTTCAGAGAGAAAGGAAATCTCAAGTCCCACATGAGAAGTCACACAGGTGAGAGGCCGTACCAATGTACAACATGCGATGCGAAGTTTTCCAAAGGTAGTAATCTGAAGACACACATGAGAACTCACACAGGTGAGAAACCGCATCGGTGCACAATATGTGGGGCAAAGTTCACACAAGGAGGTAGTCTCAGAACCCACATCAAGGCTCATACAGGGGAGAAACCACATCAGTGTACAACGTGCGGGCTCAAATTTGCACACAAAAGTAATCTCAAGACTCACATGATAACTCATACAGGCGAGAAACCATACCAGTGCACGACATGTGGTGCAAAATTCTCACACAACAGCAATCTCAAGACGCACTTGATGAACCACACAGGCGAGAAGCCATACCAATGTACCACATGTGGCGCAAGGTTTCCGTCGCGTGGTTATCTTAAGAGACATGCAAAGACGCACAAGGGTGATAAGCCACATCAGTGTACGACATGTGATGCAACTTTTGCATTCAAAAGCAGTCTCAAGTTTCACGTGGTTAATTATATGTGTAAGATACCATAGAAGAGCAGACTTTGTGCTTATACTTTTTTATTTACTTTGGGGAAAATAAGTCTAGAAGGACCAGGTGGCTAGCCAATGGGGTCGCTTCAATATGGAAGACGAGGGCTGTTTATTCCTATTATTTCCATTATTGTTGGAACTTAAATGTGAAAACTGCTGTATGTAGAAACACTAAAGTTCTTCTTAAGCCTTAATTGCTGAAAGTGTAGAAACATTGTAAGTCCAAAATTGCAAATACAACAACTTTGTCAGCATTATACAAAATTCTGTCAGGTGAGAATTCCCACCTCGACTGCGTCACAATTAAGACAAGTACTTAGATCTGATTATAAGGTCCGACCTGATTTGGTCAAGCCATGTCAACAATTTGGTCACCAAAGGAACGAAAATGGTTAACATAATGAAACGTTTAAAATATCGGTTAAGCAGAAAATCCTTAGAAATCATATATATTTCGGTTTTATTCGCCCTATTTTGGAGTATGGTTCTGTTGTTTGGGATGGCTGTTCTTTACAGGAGCCCCAACAGCTCGAAAATGTTCAACTGAGTGCAGCGCGTGCAATAGCAGGAGCTACAAGGTGCACAAGCTACCTTTTAATCTATGAAGAAGCAGGCCTCCAGGCCTCGAGAAATTATCAGAAAGAAAAGTAACCTGATCTTGTTTCATAAGATAATGTACCGTTACGCACCGCAATACCTTCGGAAGTTAGTCCGAAGTACTGTGTCTGAACTCAATAGATATAACGTCCGATCGGACCATAATCTTTCTAATATTCGCGCGCGTACAAATCTATTCAATAACTGATTCTTTATCTCCGTGACCAGACTATGGAACGCACTGCCTCGGACTACTCGTAATGCTGAATCTGTTGATGAATTTAAAAACAAACTCAACCGTATTTGTAATGTTGACAAACCAAACAGATTATATTATACAGGTGATCGTCAATTAGCCATAATTCACTCCCGATTAACGATGCAACGCAGAACGATATTATCGAAAAAAGGACTGGTTGACTGCCCTGAGTGTGTCTGTGGTACTGCAAACGAAGATGCTTTCCACTGTTTGTGCGAATGTCCCAAATACAGATTGCACCGTGAAAAATTACAAAGTACCGTTGTCAGCTTAGCGCCGTTTACAATTTACACTCTACTGTATGGTTCTAAAAACTGTACCTTTATTCAAAATCAAAGAATTTTCGAGAGCGTTCAAGAATATGTTAGAGACACAGGCAGACTCCGGGCCGTAAATTAAGCAGTACATAATTAATCATATTACTCTACGCATAGTAAAACCCAAAATATCTGTCTCTTGAGTCAATACACAATGAGAAAATTTCGGGATAAACATTACACCAGACTCTTTTACTGTCTGTGGTATAATGTCCTCGTCCAAATCTTTAACTTGTATGGTATAACCACTCTGTCTGTTATGTCATGTGTTGTTTATACCTCTTATTGAACATTGTCTTGATTCTTGTGCAACGTCTTAATTCTCTGTTGCAAGAGAGGTTAATATAGGGCATTGCCCTGTTTCCAATTGTATTTCTTCGAAATAAAATATGTTTAAATCAAAGGGTTAGTCAAACATGGTTATGTGCAAAATTGTAAAATACGGGCAATATAATTTGGTATATTAAATTATGTATGTCTCACAGTTGATGCAAGTGCAGGACTTGAATTCATAACGGATTTTTCACTAATACATTTTAGTGACATTTACCTATGTTTGAAGCTCATAACATATATGTTACATTCGGATTTTGCCACGTGAATTTAAAATTTTAACAATTTTGCCCTCCCGGGAACCTTAGATAGAGATATCATACACACATTGTGTATTTTTCAGCCAAATGAGGTCGAGTTCAAGGTCAGTAGTGCACCAAACAAATATTCCACTTTAAAGCCTGTAGTCTGACTAGCAATGTTTCAAAGGGAAATACGAATAATTTAACGGAAGCTGAAACCCTACAGATTTCCAAAATATAATACTGCTACTATGTGTTTAGCAAATCTTTAGTTCCAGATAGCCTGTAGCTATTCCATCATGCAAACAAGTTTGTCTCATTTGTAAACCTTTAATACAACCGATGTTTCACCACTTTGCACTTTATTTCCAGCCACTTGCAGCTAAAGTCATACTTTTAAATTTAAAATGACAAAATGTCTTTCAACTGTGACAACATTTGGTCATACATAAACAACGGACAAGAGATCCAAACAAAAACCAATTATTTCAATTGTTGAGAAGATAATGTTTCATTTTCTAAATAACTGTTATTATACAAACAAAAACAAAATAATTATTTCAACTGTTGAGAAGGAAATGTTTTATGTTCTAAATAACTATTAGCAGACTCGCACGACAGGTTCTTTTAAACCAAATTGAAAAATAGTTTGTATTCAACCTATGTCAGAAATGTCAGCACAGCATCAGGCAGCTAATGGGCCTCTTGTATTACATTATTTTGGTGTCCATAGTCTTCTGTCCCAAGGTCTCTGAGGACATAAAGTTAAGGAATCACTTATTGTTGTCTTGGCACATGCAACAATATTGATCACAGGAGTTGCACAAATAAGCTATGATTAAATGTAGAGCAAAGTGCCATCTAGTGGATAATTTTACATTAAATGTACGTAAGCTTTACATGTTCAGTAGCTACTTGCCACTCACAACTTTGAAATGAACAGGTGCAATATAGCCACGATGCCAGCAGAGCATTGGGACCATTAGCCTCTTGTTTATAATTACACCTGTTTTTGTTTCACTTTTTTGTGGCGTGGCCCTGCACTTTAACTTTCCTGCCATGAGATGTGGTCAAGGAAGAGAGGATCCGTTATACAGTTCTGCCTCCGTAACCTGGCACTCCTCAGCATGGTATCTCCTGTTTTGGTGGCTTTTTGTCATTCTGGAGCAAATACTTCAGATAAACAATACCCATACTCATAAATTCCAACCAAACAATGACAGCAAAGAGATTCAACAGTTACCAAAACATCAACATTCATCTTCCAATATCAACGTGCAAAAACAACTTTCACTCCTGACTTGAGATAGGCAGTCACCCATAAAAGGGAACTGGTGGCTTTAAACCAGTCCTGTCCACCCTTGAAATATTCCTCCTTGATTACAGAATTTTGTGTTTCCAAAATAAATAGGCCCAACCACTCAATGCTCAAATTGTACCACTTGTGCCAAAGATAAAAAGACCTGGTAGGCCTGTCACTTTTTGGTTCTTCGGACTTGTCAGTCAGCTTAGTTAACAGCAAAAGAAGAAAGTAGGCCTACGTCGTTATTCCTATATTTAGGAATGGCACACGGCCTGCACACACTCTACCTCCATTATAACTATATGTCGGAGAACACAGCCTACAGCACAACATAGCCAATGAAGTATTTATGAAATAGCTCAGGAAAAAATTGCCCATACTCATAAATTCCAACCCAACATTAACAGCCAAGCGATTCAACAGCTACCAAAACATCAACATTCATTTCCAATACCGATGTTAAAAAACAAATTTCACTCCTGACGCGAGACAGGCAGTCAGTCGCCCATAAAAGGCAACTGGTGGTTTTAAACCGGTCCTCTTTACCTTTGAAATATTATTCATTAACTACACACTTTTGTATAAGGACAGTGTTCCTGGCTGAGTGTCCAAATGCAAGTTGTGTGGGTGACAGTCCATCTGAACGTGGAGTTACTCGTTTACAGCAGGAGGCCTTCAGCCTAATCATGATTGTCCATGTTACGCATGTGTTTATTCCAGCACCTTTGACTATTTTTTAATTGAATTAATGCTGGTTTCAGCATATGCATTTGATTGTGAATGGTGCAGTCACATGGTGTATAATACTAGTACCCCATTCCTGGATGAAAGTTTGGGAAACCTGAGATGAGAATTCGGGACCACTATCAGAGTATAGTTTTGTTGGTATGGTGATGTCCGTGAAACTTTGATAAAGGGCGTGAATGATATCCTGAGAGCTGATTCAGTACCTTAAGTTGTAGGCCAGCCAGATTTAATGTCAGTAACTACCAAAAAGTTCCTTCCAGCACACACAAACATACCAGTACCCATGTGTTGGAATGTTTTGCAAGGCTAAATATGAGGTCCTAGTGGTTTTTCTGGGTGATGAAAGCAAGTCCCCATTGCACTGGCGATATAATCGCATTATCTGTTGAATGTCATGGTCAATACTGGGAAAATATATTGCAAGACGAGCACTTTTTGTGCCTTCTATGACTTGGTGACCAGAATGCAACTTGTTTTACTATAGTTTTTCTCATTGCCGTAGTTATAAGTAAGCGACAGTCACACAGTATATATCCGTCATCTATCGTAAGTTTCTTGTGTACTGACCTACCTGTAAGGACAAACATCCAGATACCACTGATTTTCCTCTCCAGGGAACCCAATTATGATGGTTTGCCTCAATTATTGGTATCCATCAACATTATCAGCAATTTTCCATAGCTTACCTATTGAAGTTAATGTTCTTTTCAATTTCTCGCCAGACAGCAGAGATGATGGCATGTGTTTGGAAGGTTGTTCCCTATCTTGTTCCCAGCTAGTTCATCATCTGGATTACGGTCATTAACTGGGGACCTTGTCAATGCATCAGCAATTATGTGGGCTTTTCTGGAATGCCAAGTACAGTAAAGTTATACGCAAGTAGTTGCATATGTAGTCATTTTTGACATGAGTTTTCGATTTCATCCACGTGTTCAGGACTGGAATGAGCAGGCAATGATCCGTTACAATTTCCAGACAAGGAAGTCCTTGAAGGAAGGGGTGGCACTTTTTGACTGCCCGCACTACATGTATTGTTGAAAGTTCAGTCTACATCATTGCATATGCGTATTCTGAATCTGGTGAAAAACGGGACCTTGCTTGAACTATACGCCATGAATTCTCATCTTGTGATTATTTTAGTACAAGCCCCAGTCCTTTGGGGCGACTGGCTTGTTTTGGTTTCTTTGAACGCTTTGTCATGGATGGTATTCCAGCAGCATTCTTTTCTAAGTCAATGAGTGTTCTCAATGGTTCCATTAGGGACATTATAATGCCCATAAGATTTGCAAGCGGGTTGACTAGGCCAAAAATATGAGCACGCGTCATTAATACATTAGCTGTTTGTAAAAGGTCAGCCATGGCTGTCGTGATACTTGGGTCTACTTTATATTCATTGACTGACAAAATTTATCCACAAAAGTCAACTTCAGGCAGTCCAAATACTAATTTGTCCCATTTCAGGGACATGCCTTTCTCCCTGCAACGTTCTACAGCCTTTCTCCCATGCTGAATGTATGATTGCACATTGTTGCTCATGGAGTAGATAGTCATCAATTTTTTTTCCGCACACGAGATATTCCTATTAATGCGTCGGCCATTCTTCTGTTGCAGCGTTCAGAAATCGACCTCATTCTGAAAGGGCGAAGAAACATGAAGTGCCCAAGTGGTGTCGTCAATGTGGTCAATGACTGACTGTCGTTAGCTAATGGACACAGATAGTAAGTGCTGAGGGGGTCCGACTTAAGAAATGATTTTGCCTCTGATGAAACAATTCTCGCAATGGCTTCTTGAGATATAAGGGACTCACATCGCTCCCACTTGACATACCACTTGACAAGCCTATTTAGTTTTAATAGATCATCACACAATCCAATGTCCTTTTTTTTTTTTTTTTTAATTTGGCACTATGGTGATTGGAGCTAAGGATTGTGTCCGTTGGAGCTCACCATTGTGTCGGCCAAATCGGTGCGAACGCGGAAGTGTTGCCCGTGTTACACGAGCAAGGCTGATTTGATCTTGATTTGGCAAAGTCAACACACAGAATTTAAAAAAGTTTTAGAATACAAATAAACAGAATACCTACATAAAATTACGATACAGAAAAACATGAAACACACTATTATGCTATAAGAAACCACATAACCTTAAATGCAGAAGAGGCACATTCAAACTTTCCACACACACAAAAACCTCAAATATAAAATATATGATGCACTCATGAAGTTGATTTTGCCAGGATAGCCCATAAAGTCGATCAAGCAACTAATATCAAATAGGGTCCTTGATAAATTACCTATTAATGTGATGAAGTATATATATATATATATATATATATATATATATATATATATATATATATATATATATATATATATATATATATATATATATATATATATATATATATATATACAAATAAACATTTGACTAGATTCTCTAAAATAATTGATTATTCTCTTTTTCCTTCGACTGGTGAGCCAAAAACTTCTTCAAACCAAATTTTAACCGAGACAGATTATTGGACTGTTTTAGTTTTTCTGGGAGGGCATTCCACTGTTTTATGACGGTGTAGTAAAATGCGTGACTTGTTTGGCTTGTTACCTGGGGGATGTGAAAGAAAATCTATTTCTGGCACTACTTGTGTATTGGTTTTCTAACTCGATGAAATATTGGTCCAGGTTTTTGGGCGAGGTTCCATTGAAATACCTGAGGTTCCATAGAATATTTTATGCACGTGGGAGTTTCAGTTGAGCCGCACTCTCGTTGAAATTTAGCATGGACGCTCTGCTTAGCTCTTCTTGTCCAATGAATTCTGTTAGAATTCTTTTAGTTGTTGGCTCGTTGATTCCGAGTTTTACGTGCTCCCTAAGTTTTTCACTTTCAGGAAGAGGTGTTTTGTTGCTACAGATGTTTTGATGCCGACTGCACCATGTACGTTTGTGAAACCAACAGCAGGTTCTTACTGGACTTGGCTTTAGTACAGCAAAGGTACTTCAACACGTCTGAGTAAAATCATGGCAGCACGGGAACAAATAAAGTAGGGAATTGAGGGGAACGGCATGCGTGTCCAGGAGTCCACGTGGAATGGCACACGGCCTGCACACAGCTGCATACAACACAGCATACGAAGAGCACACTCCATTTAATCTGCTGTAGGTCATGGCATACTGCTCGAGAGTGGGTGATACCGGTACTGCTGGTTTTATTCTCTGCCAGTTGTGTAGATATCATGCCACAGGCAGAGAATCAGCTTAAAGCAATACCAATGTGCAATGTTGTGAAGAAAGTTCAAATGGGTTCATGTTGTCAAAAGTAGACTCAGTTGCGTAAGTGGGTAGTGATCTGTTAATTACTGGGTGAAAATTGTGTTATGTAAACTGACAAAAATAGCTTTTCATTGGAAACCAATATTTCTTTACATTACTTCACAGAAACTGTATTGTGCGTTTGACCCCAGCACACAGTACAGCAACTAAACTTCCCCTATACAAAACGCGAAAAATAACCTAACTATTGACTTAAAAAGTTAACATGCGCGTGTCAAAGAAAAGCCAAAAGGACTATACATGGCTTTTTTCTCAAGTATACATGCTTCGGATAACAAATTCAAATATTGTACTTTTCATCCATAAGGGAAGAAATGATTACGTTGCTACCACATCCACCCTACCCCATTGTTCAGGAATATAAGAGATTAATATAATAACAGGAAAGTCAAAGATATTGTGCTCCAAGACGTATTGCATCATTTATTTCTGGACTTTGATCTGAATAGTGAGTAGAAACAAATCAAATAGTATGCCACCCACAGTTATAATTTTGGCCACAATTTGCACGAAATTAATATGTCATCATCTCGTCGTCATCATCATCAGCATCAGCATCATCATATGCATTGATATTAAGTTATGAATTGTCAATCCATTGTAGCAAAGAAGCTGCACAGAATATGATAACCATGTATGTGATTCAAAGAAATTTCAACTGTGGAAAGAACTTAAATAAAATCAATCAGCCATGATAGTCATTTACAAACATCAAAAGAAATCATATGAATCGGCGCTGGATGTATTTACATTGATCATGTTTTATTAATGGAAGCCTCAGAACAACTGTAATCATCATTAGGAGGGGGTATGTACAATTAACTGATGATCAGCAAAAGCAGCATAAACATTAACACAAGTAATATGATTTATTAACTATATATTTAGCATTGTGACAATGTACATTGGGAATACGCTGCATCTGTGAAGCATGACATAGTATCCATTGTATTTGCTAATCCTGGAAGCAAACCAAATAACGTAAAGAGAATGTCCCAGTATTCTGTGCGAGAATACCTTTTATTCCCGCGTCCAAGTCTGACAGCATCAGATATCTTCTCAGCAGAACATCTGTGGGATATTCTTGACAGGAACTTGCATTCACGTTAAATTTTATGCGTTCCTTTTAATAAACATTCCTCTAATAGGTTACGTTTCGATCTGAACGTGATATTACATTGATAAAAGTACCATTCCAGTGTTACTGCCGAGCAGTCAAGGTTATGGAGTGTAATATGAAAAGCAAACTGTTTTATTGAGCAATGGTGTTAATGGTGCCCCCATCTGTCGGCTGCGTCTCATTCTGACTTGTCTGCGCGTTGCTGCTGTTGCCAGGTGTCGTCGTAGTCCTTGTATTTTTCTTACATGTTATGGTACTCACAAGAAATTCCCGACAGTACTTGTTCGAGAGTACGTACAGAAATGGGTTAATCAGAGGTGACATGAACAACAGGCAAGCCGAGATTCTGGTGATTAAACTGTAAGGATCGCTTATGTTCATCGCGTTGTGGACCATAATCCGCAACTGTTGGAAGGAAGGAGGAGAAGGTTGGTTAAAGTCAAAGTAAATCCTGAAAAAAGGCATAATTTTGTAAGACAGTTATTAAGAACTGGACGAAGGTGACGTAAATATACCATAGATTAACTCCTTCAGTGCCACACTTTCAAATGAGTCAACAGCTTTCTTCTGTGCAGTTTATGTGCAATACACCCAAAGCCCATTGAGGAAACTTGTTGAACTGGATTATTATATTCTACGCTACTACGGGCATACAGGAACTTGAATAAAATGTCTCTTTACAAGAGACACGAATCTTGCACCCTTATCTTAATTCAGGGCAGTTTCTGCTATGCAGTTCGGCTTAAATCGCAATTGGGACCAAAAGTTAAATCAGCAGACCTAATTTTATGATCAAGTAAAATTGGGTGCCCAAAGTGTCATCCTGATGAAAATTAAAGGAAACCATCTCGGCAAATTACCAATGCAGTAATTCCACAGTTGTATTCTTTATAATATTATACTGTAAGCAAAACGTTCATCGTGTGAATCATTTTATCTATTTTGTTTTTTGTTAGAATATTTGATGATTAAATAATAATGTGTTACATGATACGTTCACACATAATTGTAATTTTATCATTCAGGTTTATTAAGAACAAAACAAAATAGCTTTAATAGTTTTTCCAATACGGAATATTCATTTACTGTGGCGCTTTGGCCCGTATCAGTCTGCAAAAAAAAATGAATTCACCATGACATTACATGCACTGACCTACTAATCGCCACTCGGTGGATACATGTGTGTATTCCCATCCACTCCCATGTTAAATTTGCCTTTTTTTTGCTTGCAAAAGTACGTAGAGCCAGGCAAAGATTGTGAGTGGCAAATCACTGATGCAGTTAAACTATACTCTGCTGCATTAGTACATGGGTTTTAATAAAAGAATTGATGTTTGGAAAGTGTATTTTTGACTCTTTAAGCCCGGCAAGTTTTACATAGAATGTATAGGATCCTGTGGGTTTGATCCCACTTCTCGTCGTCAATGCATGCTGTTCACACCTTTTAACTGGCTGACTACCTAAAGTGCCAGGATGGTGAATCCAAGAATACCCGTATGTTCGGGCAGATCCCTTTATCAAACAAGGGCAAAATGTGTTGCTCTTTGAACAACTAGCGACTCAAATTCTTTGGCAAGTTTAAAATGAAATTTAAACAAAAATGCTGCACACACACACACACACACACACACACACACACACACACACCAGCTGTTTACAATGATGGTGATCGTAAAACACAGATTCCTTTCTCTCGTATGACAATGAACTGTCGTACCCCCAGTAGTTTTATTTAGGCATTAACGACACTTGTTTTGTCATGTCGCCTGTTTTAGTTGCATTTGCGCGATGCCAGAAGTTGCTATTTAAAGTTCAAATTGAACTCATCAAGTGTTTTTAGTTGACAGTATTTTCACAGTCCTATGACTGGTAACCTTCTCTGTCAATTGTCCGTAGAAAATGGCGACTCCATGCACCACTCTTATGACTGTGGGATCAATTTTGACGAAACAGACAGACAGACTGACAGACAGTAACGTGTAACCAATTTACTTTGTCGTTGCACAATCTGGACCAGAGCATGTTGCAAAGTTGCAACAACTGTTCAAAGGTAATATCAACGGGTTGTGGTTGCAGCCAAACAAGTACGTTGACAGTCAACTCGCATGGTTGCTTACATGTATGTGTAGCTCAGCGTGAAACTTTTCATTATTATCATCATCATCATCATCATCATCATCATCATCATCATCATCATCATCATTATTATTATTATTATTATTATTATTATTATTATTATTATTATTATTATTATTATTATTGAAGAATACCCAAACTATGCTACAATAAGAAATTGGAACTTCTTCCGATTTCTAACCAATCGTTCTTTAATTTTAAAACGTTTATTATTCGGAATCATAGCAAGAGTTTTGCGAGGAATGGAAATTTGTATATAGTATTAAAATAAATTCTGGAGTCAAAACGCTTCTGATGATTATTTTAAGAAAGATAGCTTTTGTATGAAAAATACTTCTGGCATGATAATGACTGAATATTGTACGTTAAATATTACGTGTTGCCTGTGATTTAATTGTGCAGCGAACCCTTTAATGCAATTATATTGTATTGTCTTCAATTGTCAGATGAAGAACAAACGATTGAATACTTCACGTTGTTTAAAGACTTCGCACTCTATAACACCCGTAGACAGAATGTTGATATATATATACTATTCTTTGAACAGGTTTCTGTGTGTTTAATGGACTGTTCCACTGTTTAAGACCATACTTTAACTTCCAGTGAGGACCTCCAACTGAACTTTTCTATTGTTTCAGACCATATATAACTTCCAGAAGGACCTCCAATACAAACTGATAACTCATTGTTTTGTGGCAAAATTTCAGGTACTACTTTTGGTGACCAGAAATGATGGACTTAAATTTTGCAATGTTGCTTACACTTTTATCCAAAATAGATATTTTTCGAAGGAAAGAAGGGGGTTCGAACCACAGCAGCCTTCCTTGCCTGCCTTTGGTCCAATCCATCCTACGGCTGACAGCCAGAACGGGCGGTTCTGTTTGTGTTAAATATGTTGTGCATGCAAACATTTTTATGGAAATTAACGAAGATGCAACATAGACCTATTTCTGATTGCCAATTCACCAGCATGTGGCAATGCCTAATACGGTTCTGTTTGCACGCACCACTGATTCCATCCACCAACAATGTGGAATGCTTTACAAATGTTTAACACAAGCAGAACCGCCAGTTTTTACTTTCCTGGTCGTGTTAGGCTGATGTCTATAGATCACTTAAGGAAGGCTGTCGCGGTTCGAATCGCCTTCTTGCCTTCGAAAAATTATCTTTTTTTTTGGATAAAAGTGGAAGGAACATTGCAAAATTTCAGTCAGTCATTTCTGTTCGTCAGAGGTAGTACCTGAAATTCTGCCACAAAACAGTACAGTGAAATCAAACAATATAAATTCTCATTAAGACAGGTAAGAAACTCGGTTCAGGTCCATAGGCGTTTTGCTGAACCTGCTTGATGAATCAAAGGACACTCTCGGCTGCGCCCTGCGTGTCCTTTGACTTATCTCGCATGTCCAGCAAAACGCCTATGGACCTGCACCACGTTCCTTTCCTAACACATATAAAGCCATCACTTTAAATAGTTGTATGTTGCTCAATTACATGCGTATTAACTTTTATAAGGGACTTGCATGTTTAGTTTTCCGCCAAAATCTCCTACCCTGTCGCTAGGCAACGGCGACTGTCAACCGGTATGATAAGATGATATGGACTTTAACGAATGGAAAATCAACCGTATCACTAGGCCTATTATTTGTGGAAATAAATGATACATCAAATTGACTGACTTTTTAATGCCCAGCCAATTTTGTCCAAGCAAGATTTTGGCATATGTTTGAGATAGGAATCTGCCCGCACATACGGGTATTTCTTTGTTTGATGACACGGGCCAAAGCAGCACAGCATCTCTTATGTAACGTCTCGTTTAGCATTATGTCTATTTTTAGCTGTTTATATTCTACATGCTATTTTGTTTTATCGCATATTTTATCTCATAACAGGGCCCCGTTAAAGAACAGTTTCTGGGTGGAGGGTTACCCGGTATAAACATGTTCCAATGTTAAACACTCATGATTTGTCCATCAATAGCTTCGTATAATGGGCATGAATGTCACCTTCGCCTATCGAGGGTGTCAGAGATTTTGGCGGCAAATTAATGTGCATGTCTCTAATTTCTTTTCTGTTGCAATCTATGATTTGTGTCCATAAGATGGTTGCCTCTTTATTGTGTATAAAATCTATAACATTTTGGACGTATCATGTCTTTTATGCTACCATTAGTCAAGGTGGTAATTCAATTAAAATATTGGAAGGGTTTATTGAGGCTCTTATGGTTGCTTTGGGATACATACCTTTACGACTTTTACTACATTTTGACAATCAGAATTTTGTCCTGCATTATTATTATTATTATTATTATTATTATTATTATTATTATTATTATTATTATTATTATTATTATTATTATTATTATTATTATTATTATTATTATTATTATTATTATTGCATTTGATTTCAAGACAACTTACAGCGAATGGCATCATGCATGCGAGGTTTGTGTAAGTGATCGCTTGGGTCAAACACGAGAAGGCGATGACGTTTTGAGCGGCTCTCCTTTCATTGCAATTCCGTCGCACGTCTGATGATAATTGTCCACGACGAATGGCCACACTGGCATAGATATTGCAGATCAATATAATGATGCATTGAATAACACCTTGGCTTGCTATTGACATAATTACAATTCTGTTTTGTTGTCTTTTTACGCTTTCCCTGGCCACATTGACAAAATTTAAACAGCAATATCGGTTGTCGTCATAATATCTGTAAGGCAATCCTAGACCCAACAGGGGCAGCATCAATAGCGTTATTTGCATCAGTAACCCAAAGGTACACGCGAGCAAAAGTGGCTGAAGACTACAGCGCGTCAGATGGAAGAAAGGGTGTTTTATAGACACGTAACGTTCTACACTCATGACCATAACGATGAAAAGTGACCATACGTAACTTGTTGCGGACACAAGGCCGAGTATGTTGCATCCAGTGGTGGCACCAAACGTGTCGCACGTGGCAGCATTGATGATGATGGACAGCATGAAACTTGTGCAACTGAACAAATCATTGGATGCCAAAAGTAAAGCCAAGCATGAAATGTGTGAGCTGGTCCTCAGTCGCACATGATTCAGCATCAGTACCGCGAAACAATTCAAAACAATCCCACACGCGACAAGAATGGATTTTTCTGCTGAGCGGAATAAGTTGCACGCGCCATTATCACTCCGGTTGAGATAATTCCACAGATCAATTTGCGTATCGTTATTACCATTCGATGTAAGTGATACACTTTTAGTCTCAATAGTCGTATTCATCGAGCTGACCTTTTTGATACCACGATAAACGTAGATTTTACCTAATAAACTGTAATGCTTACATGACACTTGTGATAACAAGTTAGTCTCTCTTAAAGAGTAACTCTCCAGTCGATCCTTACTTTAAAAGCCCTGGTTGTGAGCAGTTATTTTCCTTCTTTTTTCTAAGTCCTGGTTTACAAACCATGCAAGCGGAAACATTCTTATGGTCCCTTTGGGCTACCAGTCACTGCAAGCGGAAATTTTCCATGCTTAATTTTTTGCATCTCGCGAAACCCGTCGCCATTTACAGATTGTTGGGAAAATGTTAGCACAAAATATTTTTGGAACCATTCATGTTTGAATTATGCCGATTCACATGAATAATGTGTCTATGTAGAATGGACAACGCTGCTTCATTTATATGGCATGAGTCAGAATAATGTTATCATCATCATCATCATCACCATCATCATTCGTTGATAAACCAAATGGTAAAGTGACAACAAAAGAAACAACGCACATCTAAGAGAGCAAGGCATAATCGTTTTTGGCATGTCGCGTGATATTTGGAAGAAACAGGCGCACCCATGCATTGCTTTATTTTGTTTCCACCTTGCCTTTGGTTTGAACCAGGAAGTTCCTTACGTTGCTTGAAAAATTACTTCATTGTCCTGGAGTCTTTTACCACAAAGCACGGCCCATGCAGTGAACCCTGTGCCATCCTGAATGCCTGTGCGCTTTAAATGTAACACCTGAACAAATCATCCCATTTTCCATGACGGACCAGCATGCTTTCTTTACGAATGGAAATATTTGGTCAACAAGCATTGTAATTATGTCTGTGTGCCAACACAGACATATTGATTTTCTAGGAATTCTTTCTTTCCCTCTTTCTTTCTTTTCTCTCTTTCCTTCTTTATAGGCAAATGTGTTCGGTATTCATTTGAAAAGTATTATACGTAGAAACTCCAAACTTGGCATGGTTATACTTCCATGCATGAAGTCTTCAATTTTTGTAAAGAGGTTCAACGGTTTTGAAAATTGTGCAAAGTAGGGACATTTGAAAATTTAAATCTTGAATATTTCCTAAACTGAACTATTAAAGGTGCAGGTAACCAATCTGACTTCAAATTATAGGTTTGTAACACTGGATATTTTTGTAATTAACATGCAACCTCTAAAGGTCAAGGTCATTTCGACCTTTAAAAGTTTCATCTAGCCTTAACCTAGTCAATTTTTATCTGATCTGGTTTGTGTTGGGCTTAAATTGAAGATACTGTAACACTGTATATTTTTTTAAATATACATGCGACCTCTAAAATTGTAGGTATTGCAACACTGCATATTTTTGTAATTAACATGTAACCTCTAAAGCTCAAAGGTCAAGATCATTTGTACCTTTGAAAGTTTGATCTAGCAATAGATTAGTCAATTCTAGTCATAATGTGGTTAATTTTCATCTAATTTCATGGATGTTGGGCTCAAATCGTAGGTACTGCAACACTGCATATTTTTGTAATTGACATGTAACCTCTACGTGTGAAAGGTCAAGGTCATTTGGACCTTTGGAATTTTCATCTCGCCATGTATACATTATTTGAAGGCACACAGGCAGATTTCCTTTGAAGCAAATCTTCTTTTCTAGTTTTGATTTTGTATGTGCAAATCAAGTACAGACTAGCGAAATATGTTCCTTTAAAATAGGTGGACAGAGTAAAATTGACCAGGGAGAGCTTGCAGCACGTGCCTAGGCGGGTAAAACTGGATATGGTTAAGATCGCTGTAGCTGTATCTTGTAAAGCCAAGTCCATTTAATATAAGGACAAAGTGAGGGTAGCTCTTCCACTCGGTACATTATTTATAAGAACAAAGGGGGCATTCACTGCCAATGACTGAACTAAATGTGCAAAACTTATCATCTCCTATAAGACTTTTTGCCCTGAATGTTTTTTTTTAATGATAAAGAAAATATTTATAACATCTGGCTTATCTGTGCATATCTATACGTAAATTAACGGGAGAGTTGAAGTATAATACAAGTTGGCAGTCTTTATGGATTTACTGACATCACGTAATACAGCAAATGGCCTAGAACAATGCAAGCTTATTTTGTAATACTCTGCTCGTAGTTTGTAGGCGTCAGCTATTAATCAGCCGTGAAATTAGATCTCATGCTATGAATAAAAAGAGAAAGAAAATGCCACCTAAAATCCCCACACGATTCTGTGACTGGTTTAAAATAGATTTAACTTTACATAATATAACTGCTGCCAAATAGACTTTGGTGTTTTTTGTTCACAAGGAAGTATTCTGCGCTGGTTTGTGCTGAAGCATTGAAAAAGGTGGGGGGGTAGGGAGGGGGGGGCTGGTAAGCTAGTACAAGTAATGATTTTGTCCGAGTACACGGTACGGTAAACAAGAAAATGTACAAATGGCTGGTAGGAAGTTTGGAAATTAAAAGGGATTCCAGCACGTAAGATACAGCAAATAAAAATGTCCAGTACGCCAGTGCGGAAATCCCCTCACTCCCCTCTCCTCACTACCACCCGCACCTCCACCCCTCTCCATTCCTCCTCCTTCCCATTGAATTGTCTTCACGCCTCATGCGTAAACAGTGCTTGCAGCAACGGGAAGCACTTCACCGTCACTGCGCTTTTTCGTAGGTTCAGGGCAAGGCTTGCCCATGAGTCACACATACTTGCATCCAGAACACATTAACATACAGAAAACAAATTAGTACTTGGCTTTGGTCTTCATTTTGAAATGTCGCCTAAAGTCAAAAGTCAAAAAGATAAAAGGAAAAAAAGATCCAGCTGAGTTGTCAGATGAACAACACATTATAATTTGCTGAAGAATATTCACTCAGCGAGTAGTTAGGCTGCTGGACATACTTTATCAAAGTGAATTGACAAAATGAAATTGATGTGAAACTTGCTCGTTCCCTTCTACGCACGTTACGAGAGAACGAGCAGACAATAGTGCAGCTCTGCGTGGTGCATAGCCTGTCAATTTGTGGGACTGCCCCCTACCACTTAGGCAAAATACTTACTCACCATAACCAGGCACTTGACTTCACTCACCTAGGCCTTAGACTAAGATTTCCCAAAATGGACCATTCTACATTTAACATTGTTGTCTTTTAAAAAGGCAGATAAGTTGTGTATTTTGCTTAAATCAGGGACGTGTTATAGATGGACTGCCAACGGGAGCGTTAATCCCTTTAGAGGTCAACTGGGCGCGACGACTACGAAGCGTGTTCAGTAGCGCCGCTCAAGTTAATCCCCTCTGCTCAGTCCGGTTGTTGTTCCATCTATGTTTCCGCGTTCGGTTGTATCGGGTTACTTACATCGGGTGTGATATTGTACCAAGTTCAAAAACGGAGAGTTTTATGCGTGCGCAACCAGTCTCATCGTTTGAATCAGAACCGTGCGAGTCCATCGATGTGTTTACCGTTGAAATCGGCCGATAAAAGGGCTAGTTTTTGCATTTTTTCTGTCCAAAATGATGCAAAGTTAGACAACTTGCGTGCGTAAAAACTCCTTACGCCGTAATCAGCAATAAAAAATGTAGTTTTAGATGGATAGTGTATGCCGGTAGGATTATGATGGTGGTTTCATTTCTTGTAGCTGAGTCCGGCGTAACGCTAAATTTTGACTTTAAAATGTGGAGCACGGTGAAAAATTTTGCACATTTCAGTCGGCGACGCGATTATTCTCGCCTTTCATCGCGTGACCTGGCCCACGAGACTGCCAGCGGCCAGCGCGGACCGTGGAGTTGTGTTTGTTCAGCACTGAAGGTGCTCGCTCAAACACCCGATCACTTGAGCAGCGGCAACATAGATGGTACAAAGGGGGGCCCGCCGTTGGTAGTCCATCTATAACACGTCCCTGCTTAAATCATGCACCATGTTTGATAAATCATACGTCTGAACATTTTGACATAAATAAAGGATTGCGGTCATACTAGAGTCACATATCCAAGAACTTCTCAGAGAACCTTACGAATAACGTACTGTTACAACCTGTTAAATTAGGACTGGAAATGTGACACCAGTAAATATTCAAGTTGAAAATACAGTCTATTAAGTAACTAAAAAATTCAAGTGCAACTTAAATACGACTGCCCTTGTGCTTAGTAAATGCAACGATGCACGAAGAGTCCTGTGGTAAAGGAATGTACCGCTGTAATCGAAATAATCCCCTTCCTGGTCAGAGGAAAACGTGGCAACACCTTTTAAAGAAAGCCATTGATCTTGGGCATGCCAGCATGACATACCAGGTTAACAAATTCTCAGCAAAACTATTTTCCATTTTCATGAATTTCAAGTGCCAATGTTAAAGCAGACGATATTTTGAATCTTGCAACTTTTGGATATTTGGCCAAGAATGTGTTAACACATGCTTGAGTATTCCACATCCACAGCATGAACATGGCAGACCTACCGCATGACCATGATCATGCCACACCTACCGCATGTGCATGCCACACCTACCGCATGAGCATGCCACACCCAGAGCATGAGCATGCCACGCCCACAGCATGAGCCCATGATAGCTTAGATCAGTGTATATTTCAGTTGTGTAAGGGTTTCCATTTTTATTGTAATGTTTACAAAATGTATAAGTTTACACAGATGGGGTGCTGCATGGTGTATTAAAAAGACTTCTCTAATCTCAGGGCAAAGCTCGATGATATCTATTTGACTGCTACTGTTTCCTTTGAATGTCTTTTTCTTTGAACGCACAAATGATTTTTCATTGAAACCAGGGTTCTGTGTTTTTTGCACTAGGACAAACTCTGTTACTTGAAACAATTCCTTTCCACATTCAATGCTAAACACATGATTAAACAACAGACATTTAAGGTTTCACGCCAGTAATTCAACCTGTGGAAACACAGACGAACAGAGCTACCACCTTCTAGTTCACTCAATGGATTACAAACATATATATTTTATACACCAAAATGTTCGATAGAATTTTTACATCCAATAAACACCAGAAAACCTGAGCGTGAATGGGAAATTTTTCAGCAATTGCCATGGCAATCAGCTCTGCGTAATACTACTTGCAATATTTTTGCTTGCACACAGTGTTGACTCCAGCTGAATCACTGTGTATACTGGTGCCAGTGTACATACGTTCATAATATTCATGTCAGCTCAAAGTATACATTGTTTTCCACTATCAAGCCAAAATCTGCCTTTCTTGTAGCAAAACTTTTTAATATACGGCCCTTTGCATCCCTAGGCCTCATATTTTATTGGCACTATCCAATCATGTTACCTCAGCACAGGCATAATTACCCCCGTGGAACCTTAAAGGGTCCCAATCTGGGCTTCAAATGCAAAGCTCGTGTACAGCAGGGCATTTATGCGCCATATAATCGATGCATAGAATTGGTATTGGCATCGTATTGCAATTTTCTGATTGCTTTTGAAAAAAAAAAATGTTTAAACCAAATTCCCATTGGAATTCATGACAGTTTACTATAGAGGCATGAACCACTTTTGTAAATGACCAGTATTACGCTAAATTGGACGGCAGACTGGCTTAAAGCGACACCCTTCCAGATCATTTGGACAGCTAATTGAAAAACCTAGTGGTTGTCAAAAGTGTGCCACCTTGATGGCACCACGATTAAATGTTTATGCAGATAGCACAGCAGCGCAAGGTATTATTTTAACAATAAAAGGGATCTTTTACAAAAAAACAACAAACTATCGCGCGCACACTTGCCTACAGGTCAATCTCAATGGTTTTTTTTTATTTTTACTATTCGAAAAAAAAGTGAAAGTAAAATCAACACACCCAGGAGTCCGTGAATTTATTATGTTGCCTCCCCCTATAAGGCTACAGGTCTGTGCAAATGCTGCTAATGTTGACCAACTGTATAACACCCGAAGGAAACACAGTTGTCTCCTTCTTACAACAGGCCTATGAAAGACCATTTCCCAAATGCAGCAGACAAAAGTGTCCTTATATTACTATCAGACTATAATACTTGTAGAGATAGGTCTATGTTGGATATAAAAGTGTTAATCTAACCTACTAGAAATTGAAAGGAGATATGGAAGCAGGAACGATGTGGGTCATATTTTTATATGTGTCAGGCTGTCAGCTTGCCTGGCTGCAGCAAGAGATGGGGAAAGCTGGAAGTGATGGGAGAGGATGCACCATTTAATCATATTCCTGCTGATGGACAAGTTTTGCATATTCATTTCATTTCCAAATTTAGGTTTGAAATGTCAATCAAACAGTGCACGGTCATGGACTTTGTGGTTTGCTGGGTTTTGGTCTCACTGCCAAGCAGCCTACACTCACTAGCACCAGCGCTTTAAGTGTCCTATTTAATGAAATATGCCCTGTTTTGTTTTTGTACATAACTGCCTGTCATCAGTTGGTAAGTCACATACACTTTTATTGACACTCACTTACTCACCCATGAAGGTATTATCAGATGTGGGGCTGGGTGGCTGAAAGTACCGCCCGGGGTGGACTGATCATATAGCCAGTTGACACGATTTGTTTATTACATCCGGCTGTCTGATTGGCCAATTGTGTTAGCCGATATTTGAATAAAACTACACACAGAAATGTTTTCTGCACTTTTATTGAATTTCCTGCTGTAATAATTGAGATTGTTCAACATAATATTCATAGGGAAAATCTGTACTTCGAAGATGATCGACTGCAAAATATTTACTCCATACAAAATAGGAAGGTTAATGAGTAACGGCAAATACAGCGCCACTATAACTATCACGTACGCCGCTAGAAGGCGCGATAGTTAAAAAAGCTTATGGGGAGAGCCACCGGTCATAGAAACAGTTGCAACTCTTTTTTGATTATCACCAAAGTACAACTGCCATATAGTCCCAGTGTTCCCGCTCGACTTTTGTAAGATATGGTTTGATTGAATAAGCCAACTGCATGACTGGGGGTACATTGCCGAGGTTGACCTGCACTCTTATCATATGCCACAGTCAATAATGGAGTTTCTGGTTCGAGTTGCTAAGCACAGGCACGCGTAACGTTCAGTCAAGAATTCGTGCTAATATGCTAATATAGGGGAGGGGGCAGCAAAGAGGGGAAACCTGGAAGATCCCACATAGCACCTTTTCTGCAATAAAGTATTGTCATGTGTGCAGTCAATAATTCGTGCTGATAAGATGGGGAGTGCGGGCCTAGAACCACCATGTCATCAGACGGAGCTGCTGCACAGAAAAGTTTGAAACGAAGGTCACTTACAGACCACCATCCCTATTCACATTTGACATGATTTCTCCGTTTTTGTACATACCAACGACCTGCAACTCACAAGTTTATTCCAAAACTATCTATAACAGGTATATCACAATGATAATCCATTGAAATCCACATATCGACGGCAACACGCCTGTAATAGTCGCAAATGTTCCCCCAAAACCATTTCGCGCAAACAGTCCGACATTCGAGCGCCAAATTCAAACGGGTATCGCGTCTTGAATCAAGTTCATTCCACAGCATCAGCTGTATGACAACTGTTGTTCATTGTCAATCAGACCGTATGCTTTGACCCACTCGCATTTTTATCCTGTGTTCATTTGCACAAATCGTGAAATCAGACCAAAATTGATTCAGCCAGTGCTTCTCCTATCCATCAAAGCTTTCCTTTTGTGGCCAAACTTTAGACCGGACATAGACTGGCACCCCAGCTGCTTTCTGATGGGCTGAGAGTCCGTGCAGCCAGTGAGAGAGCAGCTGTGATACTTGCGGCCACCAAGAAGTTTTGATGGATACGAGAACCACTGGCGGTTTCACGATTTGTGGAAATGAACACAGGATGAAAATGCGAGTGGCTGAAAGAAAACGGTCTGATTGACACTTGGCTAATGCTCGGAACGAACTTAGTTCAGGACGTGATACCCGTTTGAATTTGGCGCTTGAAAGTCGGACTTTTTGCCCGAAATGGTTTTTGTTGGACATTTGCGACAATTATAGGCGTGTTGCCTTCGATATATGTGGGTTGAAAACGAACGTCCAGGCAAACTCTTCTGAGCAATGATTGAGAGTCAACCAGATCAAATGCTTTTCTGATATCCAGAAGTACAAACAGCTCGAAAGATTTGCAGTAATATTCGATGCGCTAGAGAAACAATTCTGGACAGAGCACTTCCACATGAGTGAAAAGCCCTAAAGGCAGACCAATACAGGGAAATCAGAAAATACGAATGTGATGTTTCCGTCAGCTTCGACAAATTATATGGTTCAAATATACATACACAAAGACAGGGCTCTGCAATTCTGCTTTTCAGTAGCAGTCTTCGGGCTAGTAAGTCTGGCACCTACATGTAACTAGGCCCCTCTCTGAGAAGGCTTGTCCATCTCTACAAATATAATTTAATAAAAGTAAAATTTGTGGTTGTCCCCAGGGCTAGTATTTTGCAATTCTAACTTGCCCTGATTCAAATTTGACTGATTCCGGGACAGCGGGCATGCAAATTCACGAGACCTGCAAAGCATTTCATATTTCTTTAGAGGTATTCCCTCTTACATTTTCCATAAATCTTGAGAAAATATTCGTTTTCGTGTTCTGGTTCAGTATTTCGGTTACACTTGAACCCAACAACATGAACATAAACCTTGTCTATCGGGTACCTGTGGAGTTTTTGGTGTTCATTTGTTTGAATTTGTTTCAAATTAACCTGGTCGCAAGCATTCATGTGTTTTACTTGTCCAGAACATATAAAATATTGACGAGACTCAAATGTCGTCCGAGGCTTGTGTACAAAGCAACTCTGCTTGAAGATGAACATAAAACATATTCATACAACATTAAATTTGCCATCTGTGTACAGAATGTACCATGCCTATTAGCCCCATTTCTGGGACATCGACGGTGTTGTTTTAGGATGGGCAGCCGTCCATCCCAACATAGCGGCTCGATACCTCATACTGGAGCTACATGCATATTTGATGCTTGTGAAATATATCGGCCTATTTGTAAAATATTTCTTGGATACCCTTTAAATTACAGATATAAACTAATAGACACACACCATACGACATGACGACCAATTGAAAAAACAAGCCTCTGGGAGGCATCGACATTTTTTTTTTTCTGGCAGTAGACTGCTTAACTTTCACAGGCAAATATTCTTACGATGAAAAACCATCCAACAATACTTGAAGAGTTGTTTACAATGGCGAACCCGGGCCAAGAGAAGCTGCCGACACAGAATCCGTGGTCGGCGATGTCTTACTTGTGCTCGTCTGTCTGACACTATCACTTTGATTTTAATTTCCTGTGGAACCAGTCTGCCCGTGTTTGCAGGTGACGGCCTGTACAAGAAATTGGCGGCAGTCCCTGTTGGATACAACGTACAGAACAGGGTTCACCAAGGGCGCCAGGAACACCAGAACAGATGTGATTCTCGTACCCAAACTGTAGGGGTCGGCAGTGTTCGTCGCATTGTGAACCAGAATTCGCACCTGTTGAAATAAACCGGTAATGTTAATAACAATCCTCAAATTGACCTCAGATTATCATTCCACACACACACACACACACACACACATACACACACACACATACACACACACACACACACACACATCAGACCACGGAAAGCGCGTGATTGACCCATCACGTGTTGACTCTAGGACAGACCAAGCTCCAGATTATCTCACGGTGAAGAGAAACACGAGATTGGTCTGATTAGCAGGCAGCACTATTTGGCCTTAACAAGAAAAACTCAAGTTAGAATACTTCTATATTTATAAATTTGATACCAATAGTCAGGGAAATGTGTGACCAAAAAAAGGCCAAGATGTTCACTTCTGGCAGAAAGCATGAAAGTTTGCGTACAGGGGTTTTAAGATATGCCAATTCCAAATCCAGGTGGAGGTTAGCAATACAAGGACTCCTTCACCCTCAAATTAAAGATCGCCGCCAAGATGGGGGCCGAAAAACTTTTTTTTTCAATATCTTTGCTTGAGTTTGGCCTACCATATAAAATAAATCATCAAAACCTATGTTTTTAGGGTAACAATTTCATATTCCTGCATTTCGAACACACAGAAACAAAATCTGATGCGGTAATAAAAGATGGCCACCAAGATGGCGGCCAAGAACTGATTTTTTTTATATCTTTGCTTGTCTTTGCCTTATCGTATAAACAAGATCATCAAAACCTATGTTTTTTAGGGTAAAGATTTCATATTTGTGCATTTCGAACACACAGGAACAAAATTTGACAAATTTGATGCTGTAATTAAAAATGGCCACCAAGATGGCAGCCGCAAACTGATATCTCAACATCTTTGCTTGTGTTTGGCTTATGGCATGAAGTAAATCATCAAAACTTGAGTTTTTGAGGGAAACAATTTCATATTGGTGCATTTCGAACACACGGAAAAAAGTCTGATGCTGATACTCAAGATGACCACCAATATGGCAGCCACAAACTGATTTCTCAATATCTTTGCTTGTGTTTGGCTTATCAAATGAACATAATTTTGCTATGTGCAGGTTTGAAAAGAAATTGATGACAACAAGGTCACGACTGTGCATTGAGACAAACCATTATATATTTTGTACATATATTGAGAATGACAAAGTATAGAGCAGAGATAATTAGGAGGAGACTTACTGACATAGATTCCATAATGGCCACTCATGTTTGAAATCAGAGAAACAGTTTCATTGTTTCATACATGGATATTATGAAATTGTCCCATGTCAAATACTGTTGCGAGATATCTAACCTTTAAATTGTTCTGTTCTACAGTTATGTTCATGCAGAAACCTAATCCCTGCATTCAGGCACAAAAAAGAACACTTCAATAGTTAGTAATGAGATACAGTAAAAACAAAAGAACAATAAATCAAGAATTGTTCTGGTCTTGGATCTAATTAGGTGCACTAGTACAGTGCTTCATGTAGCAGTTTGGTATGGCAATTAACTGTTCATGAATTTGGTCTGGCGGAAGACATGACAGCTTGTGTGTAGTTTTCTGTGTAACAAACTTCCCTTTAAGGAACTTATTGTAGGTCCTCTCAGGTATCTCCTGAAGCTGCTGAAGATTTTGAACCTGGAGAGTCAGCCACCTTGAGTAGTGGTAGTGGTCCATTGCAAACATCCAAGGAACAATGCATCTGGGGGTTTCTATGTATAAAGCAGAAAGTGTCCTTCTCTCTGGGACCTCAGCAATTGCAAAAACAGTAGCTCTAACTCGAAGGTCTTGTTCCAGTATAAGAACTGGGGATGCTTCTCTGCCATGTCATTGCACCAGTCCAGAAATGTCATGGGGCTCATCAAAGAATCTGAATGCTCGCATGTATATGTGTGGTATGCATCTTTTTTCAACTTAAATAGAGCAGTTGCTGTGACTTGGTGTGCCCTTTGTGTGGCTGGTATGAGACCTTCGAAAGACCATCTACGCTGCCTGAAGTCGTTACATCAACATTCACTATTGCAGCAGTCCAGCCACTACCATCAAGCCACTCTCCCAAGACTTTAAGCATCGCCATTTCTATGTGAAGCCCACCCTTCAATACTACAAACTTTCCATCCCCATAAGTACCAGGCTATGTCCACTGGATCTTTTTAGCAATAGAATACAAAGGCTGGTCAACAGTCAGCCCTGGCACCTGGCTTGTATTCACATGGGCTGTTGCCACAGATATCATATTCATACCATGTAGCACCATAGCCAAAGAGTGTGCACTATCCCTAAAAAGGTGAAGAAGACCTGTGATGGCAGGAGGCTTGTAGCGCTGTAGGAGCTACAAAACTATAGCTATCTGGTAATGCCTTGATGTTCTTCAACTTGGAAATATTCTCTGGCAGTTGATGCCCGACAAGGTTTCAAGCAATGCCATGGTGGTCATGTTCAGGATGCTGAGTCAATGGAATTGCTGTACCATGAAATGCACCACGGGCAAATGTTGAGGATGGATCATGGTCAATATTGTCCAATTGTCCTGTGGTGAACAGATTCTTTCTCAGTGTTGTTGGGCACACCACTTGATCACATTCATAGTGATGTAGTACTCAATTGGCTTCCTATGTAGATATTTGCAACACTCTGGTGTAGTATACAGAGAGGTCTCTTTCAAAGAGTACATATCAACTTAATCATGTTTTCTGGTCTTGTTGTGCACTTTTAGCCCAAGATAAAGCTGCAGAGAGGTTTGTCGTTCTGGATTACGACGCATTGTGTAACTATCATATCTGCGGTGCTTTACACAATTGAATACAAACAGCTGTTATTGAGGAAACAGCACTGCTAATAGCTTTGTCGTCTTCTGTCAGATCTCGAATATTTGTTTCAAAAAGAATCATCTGAACCAATGCCATAAGAGATGTTGGATTATCTTTGTACTGATCATCACTTAGTGATCCTTTGAAATCTAGTTCCATTTGAAGCAACTCATTGTTCACAATATTGGCTGCGTGCATCAGCGTAAATGCATTGCCATCAAACCTTGCTTTTAGTGCCATCCAGCAGAACATTCCCAAGGTCTTCATTGAAAGAGAGTATCACCTCATAATTATACTTGTGAGCTTCAAGACCAGGAAATTTGGAAAAAATTCTCTTTTAGGCGTGTTCATTTGATTGCTTTTACTGAGTTTGGTTCAATTTGCTCCAGACGTTTTCTACATAGTTTTGCAAGTTCTGACAACTTGAACACATGGACATCACCTGTTTCAGCATCAGATTGTGCATGTCTTCTGTGTATAAAACATATTGCGCAAAGGCCATTGAGTCAGAATTAACAGTAGATGAGGAGTGTTTTATCATTTCAGTGCGATTCAGTGACCGATGCTTGGTGTACTTTTTTTTGAACAAATACAACCATGGATGCACTGTGTGTGATTGTTACATCTGTCAACAAAATAATTAATCAAATGGTTTTTGTAAACCATACCAATTTAAGATAGTTACAAGAATTTATTTGTCATCCTGATGTATAACATATTTCTTTAAAAAGTCATCATATTAAAAACCACAATTCTTGTTACAAGGGTGGCTTTTGTGACGGCAACATGCATAATGTTATAGCAACAGTCTCCCTTGACCAACTTAGACAGTTTCTTGTTGCATGAATATTTATGTATTATACCATTTGTTGGTCATAAATAAAAGAGTTCTGAATTCTGAGTTCTGTAAAGGCCTGTGAAGCAGTCTTTGTGATAGACTGCATCCAATGCAGTCATATCTCCAGCAGCAAGCTTTGTTAACAGCCTTGTATCTCGCAAATCTGTTGCAATTTTGCACACTTTGTCATCCATGTTGAATGTGGAGACTTTGTGGCCAGATTCTCCTGCTGGTTTTTCGCAGAAGAAACAGGGTTTAAAACTATCACAATTTACAGGTGTGAAGATTGTTCTGAACTTTGATTTTATAGGGTGATACATTAGTATCAAGACTGTCACTGTTCAATTTCCGCTTGCTTGCTCTGAGCAATTCTCTCTTGTTACAAGAGGCAAAGCGGTACATACATCAACACATTCCACTGTCATACTATATATATATATATATATATATATATATATATATATATATATATATATTTATTTATTTATATATATATATACATATATATATATATATCTGAAGAAATAATGTCATGTTAATAACAGCAAGGTAAACATTACAAAGGCACAAAATTTGACCCTATCATATGAATTTGAGTTTTGGCATTTTATATGATTGGCAGTCATATTGGTTCCCTATATGGCATTTTCGTACTATAGATTTTGCATTTATGGGTATAAATGTAAAAATATGTGGTCCTTGTGTCCAAAAACATAGGTTTTGGTGATTTATTTAGGGTTGTATGAAATACACGAGCAGATATATGGACAAATTACTGTTCGACAGCCATCTTGGTGGCCATCTTGAATTTGGAGGGGAAGGAGTGCTTTTATTGCTTACCTCCATCGTGCTTTCAAATCAGCACATCTTAAAACCCCTATACGCAAAATTCCATGCTTTCGCATATTTCCCTGTCTATAAAATCCCACAGATCCTGACATAAACGATAAAAAGTATACAAAATATTCTCCCAAATTCATGTCAGATTCTTTTCAAACTTTGTGGCGAAGTACCTTGACTAAATCTCCACTAAGTTTTTTCACCACATGGTGCTGCTAGCATTGCTAATTTTTTTTCGAAATTAACAATTATTGATAAGGGTACATGCACATGTTAGCAATAATCCCACAGCAGGCGGACAAAAAATATGATACTTTTCATTATTTGATATTACCTTATTGTGTGTGTGTGTGTGTGTGTGTGTGTGTGTGTGTGTGTGTGTGTGTGTGTGTGTGTGTGTGTGTGTGTGATATTACCCTATTGTGGGTGGGTGGGTGGGTGGGTGGTCCATTGCTCGGACCTACAAATTATTAAAGGTGTATTTTTTTATACATAATTAAATCAGTCAGTCTATGGAAATGCCCCACTGTGTCAATATACAAGCCACACTCGTTATAACATCAGCCTGGGTCCTAGGTCATTCTTGGTTTGTTTGTTATTGTTTTTTATGGGGGACAGGTTGGGGTGAGGGTGGAGTGGGATGGGGTTGGGGTGTCCCAATGGATCAGATGTCAAAATGTCGGACTTTTTGGCGTTGGTGCCAAAGGTCCATGGTTGACAAAACATTGTGTATTTTTCATTATTACTATAGACTCACAAAAATCATGGTATTTTTCATTTTTATTGGATCAAGCAGCAAGTCGAACATATTGGTTTATATCTGTAACCGCTGGGAGCTAGGCCCATGGTTACCATGGGAACTATGGGTGAAGTTTCTTTAAATGTTGCTAATTTTGACCTTGGGTGACCCTAAAAAAACCAAACTAACATATTGATATATATCTAGGTGACAGTGGATCCTGCCCCTTTTCATTTTAAAATGATGACTCGACAACTGCGTGAATGAAGACTTTGATGTGGCAAACATTGATGATTCTTCGAAAGGGAAAGCTTGATAGTGCACATGGGTGACATTGATGTCATATGTTCAGGATCGCATGACACCGTAGCAACTCCCATTGTTCTCTGGATACCAGGGGAATCAGTGCAGCTACAACGTTTATGTTGCGCTGGTGATGGTCCTTCATAAGGGCTGAGCTTAAATGATATGTACATGGTTGATTTTGACCCAATTTTCAAACTAGTAAATTTATTGTTTTGGGCAGTAACTTGAGAACTATTGAGCCGTTCTTTGAGTTGTCACCTCAGAACTATTTATATATGTCTGCACATTATAGTGGTCTCAAAGGAAGGTGACAAGGTGACCTTGATTGTTTAAGCCAAGTCAGCATCCCAGGTGAGCATGCTCAGTGAGGCTTAGCCTCTATCTGGGTCACATGCCATTGGGGGAAGCATTCTAACAACATACAAGTGTACAGTGGTCAAGCATCAAACAAAGGAAAGAACTGTAATTGAGAAAAGTTTGGTTTATTTTGTATTTTGTTTGCGATGGTTATTATAAATAGGATACACAGTTATAGTTTTAACGTAAAATTGGACCAGGAAGATGGTCGAAAAGAGAAGTGTGATTCTGGTTACCAGGGTTATTTATAAAACTGAGTACGGGATCTCAATGGCCTCGGATTCAAACATAGGCTACGTTTCACTGAGCATGCTCAGCTGGGATGCTGACTTCGCTTCTTGTGAAGGTCCCCAGGCCACAGGGCCAATGAAGTTTGTGCATCCAAGGTCAGCTGAGACCCATGACTGCCTCAGTCCTCTTGTTTAGAAATCACGCTCTCTGTCACTTGTTCTGATTAAGCACACGGTTAAGGTTCACCAGTTTTACTCTCAGGTGAGGAACCACCCTGGTAAGTAGTTGTCGCTGTGTTCAGTGTCCTCAATAAACAAAAGCTGGGGCCGGTTGTAATATTACTAGGGTTTGGTTGTTGGTGCCACTGTTGGTGATGTTATAAATGCTCAAGTCCGCTCTTGGTTTTGGTACTTATGTCCGTAATAAGAGAGGTCACAATTACCAATTATTTGTTATTCATCTAAATACACAATCCAATACACAGAATTCTTCAGGGCAAGCGATATGATTGTGTTCTAATTGGATAGCATGTTAAATCAATCTCTAATTAAAAGACTACTTTAAGAGCTGCAAGAACAAAATCTATATAACCATTTCAGCTATGTGCATAATTTTACTACACAGATTTTGTTGTTTTTGCAACGGGAAGTTTTAAAGATATTAAGCTGTAAATTACAATTAAAAGTAATGGGAATACACCACTCCACCCTGAATGACTGAAATGCCCTCTACAGGAGAGCAGTAAAGCTTCTGTTCTTCCTGTCCCCTATGACCACGAGAGAAAACATTTGGCGCCAAAAGAGCGCCTAAGAAAGATGTTGATCTGGATTATTCTCATGGTTTTTGTAACCATGCTGGCACTTGAATGAGAGGTCGGTTTACGAAGACTATGAATCTAGTATCGTTATGTCTATTCAAAATGCATCGTCTTTTGTCGAAATTAGCAATAAAAGAGTTAAATCCAATTTAACTTACCACGAATGGCACAATGCTTACAACATTTGCATACGCAACGGCCTGAGTAAAACAGGAGAAGGCAATGGCGTTGTTGATCACTCGATTGTGGTTGGAATTTCGTCGCAATGTTGATGGCGTGAAATGCCCACGGCAAATAGTCACACTCGCAGAAAGATTGCAAGACACGACAATTATGGATTTCACTATACTTGCAATTCCCAGTGACATGACCACCCCTCTATTTTGTTGTCTTTGAGGGCTGTCTTCAGCTACGTTGACAAAGTTAATGGTACAAAGGTGGTTGTCGTCATGGTGCCTGTACGGTAAACCCAAGCCCATTAGAGGGAGCGACATTTGTACCAAATCCATGAGTAACATAACTGCGCATATCAACAAAACTTTGCACAGAGAACAGTGCCTTAGATGGAAGAATGGGTGGTTTATAGAGATATAACGTTCTATACTCATGACCATAACTATATCAAGAGACCAATAATAGCTTGCTGCAGACACGAGGCCAAGTATTTTACATCCAATAGCAGCACCAAAAACGTTACACCAAGCGGTATTGATGAGGATAATAATAACAAAACCACAACAACCGACCAAATCATTCGAAGCTAGAAGTAAAGCCAGACAAGACAAATGTGATTGGGTCTTCCGGCGAACATGGTTCAGCATTGGCACTGCAATACAGTTGAAAATTATTGCAACAGTAATAAAGACTACTATCTCTGCGGCGCGAAACCTTTGGCAATCATTGCTGATCATATCTGTCGTGTTGGAGAAATTTTCAGATGTTCTGGCTGGAGTGCTGTTTTTGTGATACAATGTCAACCATCTTCTTGTCACATTTGTCGCATTCATACCGTAAATGTTTCTGTCACTGATGATGACGTTTTTGTGGCAAAAATATATCTTTATGTTACAAATGGTCCATGCTCTGTGTTAGTGATCAATCTTTGATTATTTACACAAATATCAAGCCAATTGATCCGTCAACAAATCTGCAATGAAATTCCAAAAGTGCGGGTTGTGTCTGACGTGTCATCAATGAACAATGAAGTATTTGGTCACATTGCCCAAGCATGCATGACACACGGAAGGCCCTTCTGGAACTTACCATTCGTTACAAAAAAAAGGGAAAAAACCCTTAAGGACAGGTACGACACCAAAAACTTTTGAATTAGCGATTTTGAGATCTTAACGGTTTTTGTATGTCTGTATATTGTATATAACATATTGTTTTTCTAGGAATTCTTTCTCTCTCTCTCTCTCTCCCTCTCTCTCCCTCTCTTTCTTTCAGGCAGATTTGTCCGACATTTCGTTTGAAAAGTATCACACATAGAAACTCCAAACTTGGCATGATTATACTTCCATACATGATGTCTTGAGTTTTTGTAAAGAGGTTTAATGGTTTTGGAAATTATGTAATTAAGGGCCATTTGAAAATTTAAATCTTGAATATCTCCAAAACTATTGAAGGTACAGGTAACCACTGCAACTTCAATTAACATGATTGTAACACCTTACATTTTTTTAATCACATGTTACATGTGAAAGTCAAAGATCAAGGTCATTTGGACCTTTTAAAATTTCATCTAGCCATAATTTGGTCAATTTTTATCCAATTTTGATCATGTTGGGCTCAAATTGTAGTAATCGTAACACTACACATTTTTGTAACTTACATGTAAGCTCTTAAGGTCAAAGGTCATTGTCAATTGGACTTTTGAAATTTTCATATAGCCAGAAATTGGGCGATTTTTACCGAAGTTTGATTATGTTGGACCCAAATGGCAGCTATTGTAAAACTGTACATTTTTAAAATTTACATGTAACCTCTAGAGGTCAAAAGTCAAGGTCATTTGGCCCTTTGAAAGTTCCATCCAGCCATAACTTGGTTAATTTGATCTGATTTGGTTCATGTTGGGCTTAAATTGTAGGTGTCGTAACACTGTATATTTTGTAATTCATATGTGACCTCTAAAGGTCAAGGTCAAGGTCATTTGGACTTTGAAATTTTCATCCCGGTATAAGCTTAGTGGAATGTGAAGTACAAAAGGACAAAAGTTGCAGCATTTAATATTTACAACTTTTAAAGGCACACAGACAGATTTGCCTTGAAGCATATCTTCTTTTCTAGTTATAACATAAATGTCCGTTCTATAAGTTCTCAAAAGTTCAAGCTTTTAACTAATGTAATTTAATTCAAACATATTTATTTATTCTGGATCACCTAATAGTATACATCGAGATACTAAAAAACAGGCTCTCCAGACATACAGAGACACACAGAATATATACTACACACACAGGACATTACAATTCACGAGATGCTTTATATGTATCACTTATTGTTACAATAATATTGAAAAATACACTTTCCTGGATGCTATAATGTAAATACTCACTAGCAGAGACATGTCGATAAAAGAATGAGCACAAGTTTTTGATCCAGAAAGAGACACTATGTCACTAGCTCGGTAACCAAAGAAATGATGTTAGCCTTAGCCATAAACCGTATATAGACAGGATCAACATGGTAATCAAAATATGAATTGTCTGGAGTCAGAAATAAAGTTTTGGACAGCATCGAAGAATTTGATGTCAAGGATTGCAGAATGGTTATTGTTACCATGTGTAAGATACCTGATAAGTATATCACTTGCCAGATAGACTACAAGACTAGGATTCACACCTGGAGCTAGAATGTAACAAACCGTTTTTAAAAGGGATTTCCTGGGAACTGAATAATATGGACATTCTAGGAAAAAATGAAGAATAGTTTCGTCAGGATTTAGACATTTACAAGCTGGAGACGATATTATATTAAATCTGTGTAGGTGGGAATTAAGTCCGGATAAGCCCAAGCGCAAAAGAGTGTGTATGATATTTGAAAATCGACTGCCTTGTGAATAATAAACAAGAACAGGATCTACAGACAAAAAGTATTTTTCAAAGTAGATTTACATTGCGATAAAGTTGCAAAATGTCTTATGTCGTCGAGAAGATCGTTCCGAAGTTGAATACAGCAAGGAAAGAACGAATTTTCCGAACCGTAAGAAATTAAACCTGATTTATCTTTGGCTGCGTCGGGTTTCTTAACTGGACAGTGGGCTGACCATTGTTATTCGGAACGAGATCCGAAAGATACGCGGGAGTTTGACTATTAACAATTTTGCAAAACATGATTACTTTGAAACGTTGGCGTCTTTTAGCTAGAGTAGGCCAGCCTAATTCCTTAAGCATAAGATGACGCGGAGTGCGTTTCAGGGCTCCGAAACAAATGTGAGCTGCTTCATAGTGAATACAGTCGGGGAATCAGAAAGAGTCTGTGAGCAATTGTCAAAAATTATACATCCATACTCTAAGATAGGTCGTACCATGGATTTGTAAAGCAGAAATAGAGTATTGCCAGATAACCTTAATTTAAGTCTGTGGAGGAGAGAAGACGTTTCCTCGCTTTTTCCACGATTCTGGTAATATGAGCATCCCACTTTAGATTACTAGAAACTGTAACGCCCAAATGTGTATGGCTAGTACCTTCTGATATAACATAATTGCCAAGGAGTAAAGGCGGGTGATCTGGTTTATTATGTTTAGTGGAAAACAAAACAGCTAATAGCATTAATAGACATTTTCCACTGTTTGCCCCATGCAGAGATATGAACAAGATCTGCGTTCATCCGACCTGCAGAGGTAACGGGATCATGGATTATCTCCAGAATGTTAGTGTCGTCAGCAAAATGCTTAATATCACACACAATATTATCAGTTATGTCATTAATGTAAACTAGGAAAAGAAGAGGCCCCAGAATAGAGCCCTGGGGTACCCCTAGCATGTACAGGAAGCAAAGAGGACGACTACCCAGCTGTCTTAATTTGAAAAAGAAGACCCTCGTGCCACACGCGGTCAAAAGCCTTACTGATGTCAAGAAAAAGTAGAAATATATGATAAACGCTAAAAAAAAAAAAAAAAAAAAAACCCACAGGCATGTGGACATCCGAACGTCCATATGTCATTCTTTTGGTTTTTAGCCGTCAGACGGAAGAATGACATCCGTTTATCACACTTGACAGTCTGTCACGTGACTACAGGTATCAACGGCCCAAGGCAAAATTAGTGTGGTATGACGGCGGGCACCGCGAAATCAGGCGGCATGCCGAAAGTATGTTTGTGTGCAGGGAAAAATGCAAACATTCTTACACATCATAGCCTTAGTGGTTTACTTTATAGATATCTTGCTTGTTTTGCGTTCTAATGAAGGGGGGGGGCTTAAAAGTTCAGGAGCACCGGGAATCGTCAGACGATGTCCCTTCAAAGGCCGTGCCGCAATGGATTACCCCAGTGGTCCTGCACACTAAAGACAGGCGTGGAAAAAAACTGGTACTTTAATCAACAACACCCACGTACATAATAATATTTCATCGAAACCCAAGGATGAGGAAATAAAAGTATAAATAAACACATCGAAATTGCCTTAAACGTGAACATAAGAGAAAACACACAAAATAGCGATACAAAACTCAGGTTGGAAAGAGAAATCAAACTCATTGAGAAAATAGCTACAAAATAATGGCAAGCTTACTAATTAAAGTGTACAGACAAGTCTAACAAGCTAACTACATAAAATGTACAGATATAAGTAAATACAATAAAACACTATCCCTAAAAACGGGAAGAAGAGGTAGGGGGCGGAAGACCAAACCCGCCACCCGTCCACTGACCATGAGCGGCCGTAGGCCGCCCCATCGAAGCAAGGCAACACAAGTTTCGCTGCCAGGCTTGAGGTCACGGGGCCCAAAGAGCCTCGAAGACGTCACGCTTTAAAACTAGATTGCCGCTGTCGCCGTTTGACAGATCGCTGAATAATGTTTTCGGTGCTTCAAAGGCTTTTTTATTCATGTGATTGGCCAATAATTGATTGACAACCCCACCAAATGTTAAGGGAAGATGTTTACTACGTTTTGTGCAAATATCATCTAAACTTGAGCAAACGGTACCGTTTGAGAGGCAAATGATAAACATCAAAGGCTTTTTGAAGCTTGTTTTCACAGAAAGGATAATAGGACGAGAACCCCACTCAAGAATGGCTATTCCAAGAAAATGGCTGGGCGAAATTTGATCCGGTTAACGGCTTTTGATTCTGTAATGTCAAACTGCAAAACCAATTAAGCGGTTTTCAAAATTTTGCTTCGTTCTTTTCCTATGAAGTGGAGAATATGAACATCCTGGAAATCAAAGAGAAAATTGAAATGAAACTTTGAGGATGGATAACAGAAAAACTAAACCAAACATAAAAAATTTGCAGGATTTTTTTTGTTGCCAATATGTTAGGAATAAGATGCAGGTGAAACTTTGATTTTATCATAAATAATTAGTGACTTATATCGACATTTATGGGGTGGATGCTTTGCGGTCAACTTTCAATTGTTAATTCAATCATTAACATCACAGACACCCAAATACGGGACATATAAATTTGTTTGAGTATAAAGGTTACACACATATATGATTTGCTATCCTAACGCAAATAGACTTTGAGCTAGGATTGATTAAAGTCGGATTTATTTTTGGTGTCTTAGCTGTCCTTAACTCGGTAAACTGTTATTATTAAGTGATAAAACTCATACCAAATACATGCCATACAGGTTTCGCTTTCATGTGTTGTTTAACTTAAGGACCAAAACTCGATTTCATTATTAAATTACGTGGGGTCGTTGATCTGTTGATTTCAATAAAAGTTATATGTATACCTGCAAGTGGTTTCAATTTCTATTCTACACCTTATCAACCTTCAATAGCTCTTTTGTGGAGAACCAAACTTGTTCTCAATGTGTTTTCGTGGCTTCTATGAATTTCAGTGGATTGATGTGACAAAAATACTGTGCTCTGCTGACTTTGCCTGCACAGACTAAGACGGCTATGTAACCTTTGTAACTACATCAAAGTCACAAATAACTGGTTTCAATTTGACTTTTACAGAAGTCCATCATAATGACTTTGCCTGCACAGACTAGGATGGCTATGTAACCTTTGCAACTGGGTCAAGCTCACATATAACTGGTTTTAATTTGACTTTTACAGAAGTCCATCATAATGTGCCGTACCCGTCAGGTGTCACATCCAAATCCTTATTCAAAGAATTATAAATGAAGTGAAAAATAAATATCCACGTGACCTTAGTAATTAGGTCGAGGTCATTTCCGTGAACATAAACCTTTAGTATCGGGTACCTGTGGAGTTGTTGATGTTCATTTGTTTGAATTTGTCTCAAATTAAACTAGTCGCAAGCATTCATGTGTTTTACGTGTCCAGAACATATAAAATATTGACGAGACTCAAATGTCGTCCGAGGCTTGTGCACAAAGCAACTCCGCTTGAAGATGAACATAAACCATATTCATACGACTTTAAATCTGTCATCTGTGGACAGAATGTACCATGCATAGTAGCCCATTTCTGAGACGTCGACAGTATTCTTATAAGATGGGCAGCCGTCCATCCCAACATAGCGGCTCGATATCTCATCCTGGAACTACATGCATATTTGATGCTTGTGAAATATATCGGCGTATTTATAAAATATTTCTTGGATACCCTTTAGCATACGGATATTAATTAATAGACACACGTGACGATCAATTGAAAAAAAAAGCAAAAGCCTCTGGGAAGTATCGATATTTTTTGTCTGGCAGTAGACTGCTTGACAATCAAAGGCAAATATTCGTACGATGAAAAACCATCCAACAATACTTCAAGAGTTGTTCACAATGCCGCATATGGGCCAAGGGAGATCGTTCCGAAGTTGAATAGAGTAAGGAATGAACGAACTTTCCGAACCGGCCCGTAGGGAATTAAACTTGATTTGTCTTTGGCTGCGTCGGTTTCTTAACTGGACAGTGGGCTGACCATTGTTATTCGGAACGAGATCCGAAAGATAAGCGGGAGTTTGACTATTAACAATTTTGTAAAACATGATTACTTTGAAATATTGGTGTCTTTTAGCTAGAGTTGGCCAGCCTAATTCCTTAAGCATAAGATGACGGGGAGTGCGTTTCAGGGCTCCTAAACAAATGCGAGCTGCTTCATACTTAACACACTCGAGGGAATCAGAAAGAGTCTGTGAGCAATTGTCAAAAGTTATATATCCATACTCAAGATAGGTCGTACCATTGATTTGTAAAGCCGAATTAAAGTATTGCGAGATAACCTTAATTCAAGTCTGTGGAGGACGTTTCCTTGCTTTTTCCACGATTCTGGTAATATGAGCATCCCACTTTAGATTACTAGAAAGTGTAACGCCCAAATGTGTATGGCTAGTACCTTCTGGTATAACATAATTGCCAAGGAGTAAAGGCGGGTGATCTGGCTTAGTATGCTAAGTGGAAAACAAAACAGCTAATAGCATTAAAAGACATTTCCCACTGTTTGCCCCATGCAGAGATATGAACAAGATCTCCGTACATCCGACCTGCAGAGGTAACGGGATCATGGATTATCTCCAGAATGTTAGTGTCGTCAGCAAAAAGCTCAATATCACACACAATATTATCAGTTATGTCATTAATGTAAACTAGGAAAAGAAGAGGCCCCAGAATAGAGGCCTGGGGTACCCGTACAGGCACAGGAAGAAAAGAGGACGACTGACCACCAATCGTAGCACTCTGAAAGCGATTTGATACGTAACTACCGATAAACTGGCGCAAAACACCTTCAATACCCAGCTGTCTTAATTTGAAAAAGAAGACCCTCATGCCACACGCGGTCAAAAGCCTTCCTGATGTCAAGAAAAAGTAGAAATATATGATAAACGCTAAAAAAAAAAAAAAAAAAAAAAAAAAACCCACAGGCATGTGGACATCCGAACATCCATATGTCATTCTTTTGGTTTACAGCCGCCCGGCGGAACAATGCCACCCATTTATCACACTTGACAGTCTGTCACGTGACTACAGGTTGCAACTGCCCAGGGCAAAATTAGTGTGGTATGACGGCGGCAACGCGAAATCAGGCGGCATGCCGAAAGTATGTTTGTGAGCAGGAAAATGCAAACATGCTTACATATCATAGCCTTAGTGGTTTACTTTATAGATATCTTGCTTGTTTTGCGTTCTAATGAAGGGGAGACTTAAAAGTTCAGGAGCAGCGGGAATCGTCAGACGATGTCCTTTCAAAGGCCGTGCCGCAATGGATTACCCCAGTGGTTCTGCACACCAAAGACAGGCGTGGAAAAAAACTGGTACTTTAATCAACAACACCCACGTACATAATAATATTTCATCGAAACCCATGGATGAGGAAATAAAAGTACAAATAAACACATCGAAATTGCCTTAAACGTGAAAATAAGAGAAAACACAAAATAGCGATACAAAACTCAGGTTGGAAAGAGAAATCAAACTCATTGAGAAAATAGCTACAAAATTTGTTGATGTAATATACTTTATTTCTTTAAGGAGGATTAGACAAATAGCCCGAGGCTAATACAGGTCTTCTCCTCGTGTATACACGTACATATTTGCAAAGTTTGTGACAATCACATTGAAAATTGGGAAAAGAACAAAAAAAAAAACATTAAAAAAGAAAAATAATAAGAACAGGGACATATACATTAAGATGTCTGCACTTACAATTGCAAGATACATGATATTCAAAGAACAGGCGCTACTCATCAACATTATTATTATCATTGTTGTCTTCGTTGTCAGCCTCTGACTGGTCTTGAACAAAACGCTTTGTATTATAAATGTAATCCATAGTTGCATCAACAATACTGCAATTGCTGTTATGAGAAAGTTGGTCATGACTAAATAAACACAATTTACATTTGTCAACGTTAGAGAGGTCATGAAATGAAAGACCAGTTTGTGATGTCACAGTAATATCACTGACCCTTGCCAGAAAGTTTTGTCTGTGTAAAGTAAAGAGGGGGCACTGCAACAGAAAATGTAAGGTTGTTTCGGCATGGTAGCCACAAGCACATCCTTGGGTGTCACATAAGCGTATGGAGTATAAATGTGCTTTCAAAGCACTGAAATCTACTCTTAAACGGTTTACCAGTATGTTTTGCCTGCGAGGGCCATGTTTCGAATGGTCGCGTCTGGCAGGAAACAAAAGTTTCTTGATATGATTCATAAAGGCGGTCAGGGACTGCGCGGTGCGTACATTCAGAGGAAACGAATTCCACAACCGAGTTCCTGACGGAATAAATCTTTTTGAAAAAACATTTGTCCGATATGGTACCACAGTTCTGTCAAAATTGTTCCGTAACATATAGTTATGTCTATCTGTATTTTCCAAAGGTAGTAATTCACTCATAGAAGCAGGGCAAAGTGATTTTACTAATTTGAAATAAAGGACAAGTTTACAATACTTTCGTCTGTCTGCCAGACTCGGCATCCCAAGACAATCCTGAACTTTTACTTGACTTGAAGTCCTCATAGCACCTGATACAAATAATGCAGCTCTGTACTGTACGGATTCTAACATTGCACTACACTTCACTGAACAGCCGTCAATAACGGGAGCTGCATATTCAAGAATCGGTCTAATGGATAATACATACACTGTAAATACTTTCAAGTGCTTTTAGTGGTAACGTATACATACATTTCCTTATTCTCCCCAATCGTGTGGCGGCCTTGTTACACGCTGACCTTATGTGACTCTCCCAAGATAAATTATAAGTAAGGATGACGCCCAAGTGTTTGTGCTCATGAACTCTTTTAACAGTTTTACCTGCAAAATTTAGATCTGGATGATTAGCTTTGAATGGTTTGGTGGATATAACCATTTCCTCTGTCTTGCCAGGGTTAAAATCGATTTTCCATTTTTTACCCCAATCTTGAACGACAAGTAAATTTTCATTTAAACTGATTGCTGTTAAATCAGGGTTTTCCATTATTTCCATCAAAGAAGTGTCATCTGCAAATAAGTAAAGTTTACATGTTATATCGTCAACCAAATCATTTATGAATATCAGGAACAATAGCGGCCCCAAGACACTTCCTTGGGGAACACCAGATTCTATGCTTACCCAGTTTGAAGATGCTCCATCCAGCACTACTCTTTGTTTTCTGTTTGAGAGATAAGACTTAATTCAAGATAAGAGGGGATCACAAATACCATATTGTATAAGTTTATGAATGAGGCCTCTGTGACAAACCCTGCCAAAAGCCTTAGATACATCCAAAAACACTAGACGTACCTCTTTTCCTTTATCTAAAGCTGAACTTGTTTCATGAACAATATGAATGAGTTGATTGACGGTGCCGTCCATCTTTTTAAAACCAGAATGACAGGCTGTAAGAAGATTATTGTCTGCAAGAAATTTATAAAGTCTTTTAAACACAACGATTTCGGATACTTTAGCCGTAGAGCAAAGAAGGGACACAGAATGACAGGCTGTAAGAAGATTATTGTCTGTAAGAAATTTATAGAGTCTTTTAAACACAACGATTTCGAATACTTTAGCCGTAGAGCAAAGAAGGGACACAGGTCTGTAGTTTTTAGTTAGAAACTCTTCGTCTTTTTTGTAAAGGCTGATAACGTTTGCCTCTTTCCAGTTGTCAGGAAAACAGGGGCTCGATAATGACAAATTAAAGAGTTTCGTTAAGGGATACGCTATGTACGGAGCTAGCAGCCGTAATACCTTATTTGGAAGGTTGTCAGGACCACCCGACTTAGATACTTGAAGTTTACGCAACATTGTTAAGACCTCCTCCTCCAATACGGTAATATCACCGAGTTTCAAATTTGTTTTGGACTCTAAGACAGGGACAACATCAGTCCCATCATCCGGGTTCCATTGTGCACTGAAGTAATTGTTTAACGCATTGGCTTTATCCATGGGTTCAAAAATAATCTGACCATTTTCACACAAAGGAGGTATCTTTTTATATGAAGACCACCCACAGGCACTCTTTAGGGTCGACCACCACTTTTGGGTTCTGTGAACTTGTCTGCAAAAATATTGTACACTCGTTCATAATAGTTTCTCTTGGCCTCTCTTACTAGGTCAACAACACCATTTCGTAGCTGACGATAGATTGTCTAATCCTGTTCATCGTCAGTCTTCTTCGCTTTCCTGTATGCCCGATTTCTTTGTCTCATCTTAAGCCTTAATTCACCTGTCATGAACAGTTTGTCCCTTGGGCGAATCGTCACCTCTTTATGAGGAATGCATTCCGATACTACTTCTTGTAAAAACTGAGTAATAGCTAAACATGTATCTGTCACATTTTCCTCAACAAAAAAATGCTTCCCATGGAACCGAGATAAGCGAATTATGAAGTTTATCCATATCAACATTATGGTAATTACAAATAAATTTTTCGAATGTATTTTTTCTCCCAAGTGACAAATTCGTACAGATTAAAATTGACTCGTGGTCACATGCATATATCGGTTCAAGGTTGGTGACTTTGCTATCCAATGTGTCATTTACAGTAAGAACAATGTCTAACAAAGACTGGCCTCTGGTTGGTTCTTTCACCAACTGAACAAGATTAAGCCCATTACATGCATTCATGAACTCCCACTCAAACAACGTGTTGCATTGTTTTGTTAACCATTATAAACCCGCCAAGTTAAAGTCTCCAGTCACAATGATAGTCTGCGGGCTTTCCACCAAAGCCCTGCCCACAGAGTCCTGAAAACTGTCAACAAAATTACGGCACTGTGTCAGATCTTGATTGGGTGGTCTATAATATGTAGCAACAAGAATTTAGCTCCCATGTAAATTCAGTTGAACCCACAAGCATTCACAAGCTTCATTACACAGGTCTTGACGAACTTTAGCGTGAATGTGTTCACTTATGTAGATTGCCACTCCTCCCCCATGCCTGTTTCGATCAGGTCGAACAGGAGGCTTGAACCCAGGTAATAAAATATCAGCATCTAGAACATGCGAATTCAACTTTGTTTCATTCAGACAGATCCAATCAACTTCATGGTGTAAGCATAAATTTTCAATTTCGTCAATCTTATTATTTGCTGACAGGCTATTTACATTCATATGGATGATATTAAGAAACTTTGTATTTATTGGCCCTGGATTTGGATGAATATCTCCACACAAAGCCAATAGCATGTCTGTTACAAAAAATACAGTGGTAAAATATACAATCAGGTGAAAAAAACGCACAAATTCGCCATATCACCACGTAAGCACGTTGGATGGTTTTATTAGGCATGAACCTGGTATGCTTTAGATGTAAGGATAAGGGTTCTGTCATTTTAAAATAGCTGTATAATGAACCAGTATCGTGAATACTACAAGTAAACAATAGCAGATATAATATGACGCGACAATACCAACCGCTTCTTAAAAGCAACGTACAGTTACTTTGCAGTGCCACCGTTCGTTTCTTCATCCTATACCTTTTTTTGGCAGGGGTCTCATTATGCTAATAGTGATTACCGCACACACTATGAAGTTATTATTGTGTTGTCTTATACATCTTAATACTGGGAGCCTGCTTTGATAATATATAATTGTCGATGGTGTTCTAACACACGGCAAAATAATGCAGAAAAAGATTATAATTAAAACAAGCAATTGAAAAAATGCATATGTCAAAAAAGTGCAACACTCTACAAACATGTAATGAACAGTTGACAACTCGTATTGAACAGTAGCCTGGCGATATGAATTTCTTACAAGACGCTGACACAAAGTACAAGTGCAATGCCTTAACTCCAGGTCACGTGGTGTAATAGAAAAATGACAACAATAGTAGGCAGTTGTCAGAGGACCCGCAAAAAACAATGTGGCACAGGTACACAAAAGTGCAAGTGCAAAGCACAAGGTCCTGGTGAAACACACACAAACGAAGGTAATTGGTGACATCATTGAATAACTTGAATACATTAGACTGCAACAATGAATAACTCTGAAAGAAAAACGCTGAACCTTGATCACCGACTGGTTGGTTAGAATGGGGAAAAGTACAGTATAATTTATGTCCGCCAAATGTATTTACCAGAAACACTTTTGCCAAACATTTAATCTAAGTTGAACACTTGTAGGCTATGTGAAAGGTAAGAAGAGTTTATTTTGTGGCATGGGGGTGATACGCAAGACTATGCATATGTGCACATCTTCCAGCAAAAATGATTTTATGTCCATTGATGACGAATTGGAAGTCATTGTGGCTAGCCACTGGCACTGACAGAAAATTGTTCCAGATCACCCATGTGACGAATCTCAATTTGTCCTGAACCCAGGGTTATTTGGTCTAATCCTGAACTTGACTAACACGCGGCCATCAAATGTCCAAGTGTCGACGATCTTGTTTTGTTTTTTAAGCTGCCTGGCTGTGTTAGCTAGCTTGTTGCGCGTTTTTGTCAAATCTTCGTTAATGAAGATGTCACTTCCTTTGAGCTTGCTGCGGGCTTTCAACACCTGCGATCTAACACGGTAGCTCACGAATCTGGCAATGATCACCCGATTTTGCGCTTCCTGGGGCCCCAAGCGATGAGATCGCTGAATATCAGACATATTTATTTGTACCCCCTAGCCGATCCCTACATAAGTGAAGGACCTCCTTGTCGGTGTCTTCAGTAGCGGTACCATTTTGAGGCTCTTTTATTCCAGAAAATCTGAGATTCAATCTACGACCATACTGTTCTAGGTCTTCGTGAGCCTGTGACAACTCTTTGATTTTAGACCTGGCATCCTCAAGGGATAATTTTAACGCACGCACTTGGGCTTCAAGCGATGAAACTCTTACATTTGTCTCTTCATTTTTGGACTCCTGAACAGATACAGATTGTTCATTTTCACAAACCCTTTTCTCAATGTCAGAAACTCTTGCTTTCAGTGTCCCAAGCTCTTCTTTCATAGCATCAGCCACAATAGATTTAAGCACAGTAACCACCTGAGATTCACATAGCAATGCCAAAAAGTCCACGACAGATAGTTCCGATCGTAACTTAGCTGTTGGAGGTGACTCACCAGTAGGCTCCTCCCAAGGTCTTTTGACAGCAGGAGTTTGAGATCTTGATTCAGAACTTTCAGGAATGTTTGTCTGGCAGTAGACTGCTTGACAATCAAAGGCAAATATTCTTACGATGAAAAACCATCCAACAATACTCCAAAAGTTGTTCACAATGCCCCATATGGGCCAAGGGAAGCTGCGGACACAGACTCCGTCGTCGGCGAAGTCTGACTTGTGCTCGTCTGTCTGACACTGTTACTTTGAGTTTAATTTCCGGTGGAACCAGTCTGCCGGTGTTTACAGGTGACGGCCTGTACAATATATTGGCGGCAGTCTTTGTTGGATACAACGTACAGAACAGGGTTCACCAAGGGCGCCAGGAACAACAGAACAGACGTGATTCTCGCAATGGAACTATAGGGGTCGCCAGTGTTCGTCGCAATTTGAACCAGAACTCGCACCTGTTGAAATAAAACGATGAATGTTATCTAATACCTCAATAGCAATCGTTCAAATTCAAATTGACTTCAGATTATCATTCCAGACACACACACACACATCAGACCACGGAAACCCCGTGATTGACCCATCACTTGTTGCCTCTTGGGCAGACCTCGCTCCGTATTTTCTCACGGTGGAGAGAAACACGAGATTGGTCTGATTAGCAGGCAGCATTATTTGGCCTTAACAAGAAAAACTCAAGTTACAGTACTTCTATTTTTATATATTTGATGCCAAAATCCCACATATCCTGACATAATAGATAAAAAGTATTTCAATATTCTCCCACATGCATGTCAGATTCTTTTCAAACTTTCTTGGAATGTACCTTGACTAAATCTCCATCGAGTTTTTTCACTACATGGTACTGCTGGCATCGCTAATTTTAAACTTTTTTTCCAAAATTAACAATTATTGTAAGGGTACATGCACATGTTAGCATTAATCCCAAAGGAAACTGACAAAAAATTATGATCATTCCATTATTTCATATTCCCCGTGTGTGTGTGTGTGTGTGTGTGTGTGTGTGTGTGTGTGTGTGTGTGTGTGTGTGTGTGTGTGTGTGTGTGTGCGTTAGTGCATGGTCCATTGCTCCGACCTAGAAATTATTAAAGGTGTATTTATTTATGCATAATTAAAATAATCAGTCTGTGGAAATGCCCCACTGTGTCAATATGCAAGCCACACTTCTCATAACATCACCATGGGTCCTAGGTCGATCTTGGTTTGTTTGGGGGCGAGAGGGGGTGTCCCAATGGCGATTTTTTATCGTTAGTGCCAAAGGTCGATGGTTGACAAAAGATTTTGTAGTTTTCATTATTACTATACGCTGACAAAAATTGTGGTATTTTTCATTAATATTAGACACAGCAGCAAGTCTCACATATTGGTTTATATCTCTAAAATGGTGGGAGCTAGGATCATGGTTGCTATAGGAAACTACGGATGAAGTTTCTTTTAATATTGCTAATTTTGACCTTGGATGACCTTAAAAAGCCAAACTAACATATTAACATACATCTTGGTAGCAGTGGATCCTGCCCCTTTTCATTTAAAAATGATGACTCGACAACTGCGTCAATGAAGACTTTGATGTGGCAAACATTGATGATTCTTCAAAAGGGAAAGCTTGATAGTGCACATGGGTGACATTGATGTCACATGTTCTGGATCGCATGACACCGTAGCAACTTCCATTGTTGTCTGGATACCAGGGGAATCATTGCAGATACAACTTGTATGTTGGACAAGGTGATGGCCCTTTATAAGGGCTGAGCCTTAAATGATATGAACATGGTTGATTTTGACCCAATTTCCAAGGTCACATGACACATTAGTAGTAAAAGTTATTGTTTGGGGTTGTAACTTGAGAACTATTGAGCCGTTCTTTGAGCTGTCACCTGAGAACTATACATATATATATATATATATATATACATGTATATATATATATATATATATATACATATATATATATATATATACATATATATATATATATATATATATATATATATATATATATATATATATATATATATATATATATATATATATATATATATATATATTTGCACATTATAATGGTCTCAAAGGAAGGTACAAAGTGACCTAAATCGTATAAGCCAAGTCAGCATCCTAAGTGAGCATGTTAAGAGAGGCTTAGCCTCTATCTAGGTCGCATGCCATTGGCGGAAGCGCTCTAACAACATACAAATGTAGAGAGGTGAAACACCAAATAAAGGAAAGAACTGTAATTGATAAAATTTTCGTTTATTTTGTATTTTGTTTGCGTTTGTTATTATCAATAGGATGTGCAGTTAAAGTTTTAAAGTAAAATTGTACCAGGAAAATGGTCAAAAAGAGAGGTGTGATTCTGGTTACCAGGGTAACTTATCAAGTTGAGTGGGGTAAAGGTCATTTCTATCCCCAATAGCCTCTGATTCAAACAGAGGCTACGTTTCACTGAGCATGCTTAGCTGCGATGCTGACTTGCCTCCTTATAAAGGTCCCCAGGTCACAGGGCCAATGAAGTTTGTACATCCAAGGTCAGGTGAGTCCCATGACTGCATCAGTCCTCTTGTTTACAAATGATCACGCTCTCTGTCACTTGCTCTGATAAAGAGCACGGTTAAGGTTCACCTGTCCAGTTTAAGTTACCTCTGAGGTGAGGAACCACCCTGTTAAGCAGTTCTCGCTGTGTTCAGTGTCCTCAATAAGCTCCAGCTAGGGCTGGTTGTAATATTACTGGGGCGTGGTTGTTGGTACCACTGTTGGTGATGTTGTAAATGATAAGTCCACTCATGGTTTTGGTACTCATTTCCGTGATAGGAGTGATCACAATTACCAATTATCTGTGTATTCAGCTGAGTACACAATCCAACACACAGAATTCTTCAGGGCTAGACATAAATGCTCCTACTGGATTGCATGTTAAATTAATCTCAAATTAAGAGACTACTTTTCAAACTGCAAGAATAAAACCTATGTAACCATTTCAGATATCTAAATAATTTACCACACAAATTTTGCTCTTTCTGCAACGAGAAGTTTGAAAGATATTAAGCTGTAAATTACAATGAAAAGTAATGGGAATACACAACTCAACCCTGCATGACTAAAGTGCCCTCTACACGGGAACAATAGAAGTTTCTGGTCTTGCTGTCCCCTATGACCACGAGAGTAAACATTTTGCGCCCAAAGCGCGCCGAAGAAAGCTGTTGATCTGGACTATTCTTATGGTTTTTGTAACCATGCTAGCACCTGAATGAAAGATCGCCTCACAAAGAATATCACTCTAGGGTCGTCATGTCAATTCAGAAGGCATCGTCTTTCGTCGAACTTAGCAATAGAAGAGTTCAATCCAATTTAACTTACCATAAAAGGCACAATGCTTACAACATTTGCATACGCAACGGCCTGAGTAAAACACGAGAAGGCAATGGCGTTATGGATCGCTCGATCGTGGTTGCAATTTCGCCTCACCGTTGACGGTGTGAAATGCCCACGGCAAACAGTCACACTCGCAGAAATATTGCAAGAGACGACAATTATGGATTTCACTATACCTGCAATACCCAGTGACATGACCAGCCCTCTATTTTGTAGTCTTTGAGGGCTGTCTTCAGCTACGTTGACAAAGTTAATGGTACAAAGGAGGTTGTCGTCATAGTATCTGTACGGTAAACCCAAGCCCATGAGAGGGAGCGACATTTGTACCAAATCCATGAGTAACGTAACTGCGCACATGAACAAAAATTTGCACAGAGAACAGTGCTTTAGATGGAAGAATGGGTGGTTTATAGAGATATAACGTTCTATACTCATGACCATAACTATATCAAGAGACCAATAATAGCTTGCTGCAGACAGGAGGCCAAGTATTTTACATCCAAAAGCAGCACCAAAAAAGTCACACGAAGCGGCATTGATGATGATAGCAACAACAAAACTACAACAACTGACCAAATCATTCGATGCTAGAAGTAAAGCCAGAGAAGACAAATGTGACTGGGTCTTCCTGCGAACATGGTTCAGCATTGGTACTGCAATACAGTTGAAAATTATTGCAACAGTAATAAAGATGACTTTTTCTGCGACGCGAAACCTTGGGCAATCATTGCTGAGTAAGTCTGTCGTGTTGGAGTAATTTTCAGACGTTCTGGTTGGAGTGCTGTTTTCGTAATACAATGTCAACCATCTTCTTGTCACATTTGACGCATTCATACCGTAAAAGTTTTTGTCTCTGGTGATGACGTTTTTTTCGCAAAAATATATCCTTATGTTACAAATGATCCATGCTGTGTGTTAGTGATCAATCTCTGATTAATTACACAAAGATCAAGCCAATCGTTTCGTCAACAAATCTGCAATGAAATTCCAAAAGGGTGTGTTGTGTCTGACGTGCCATCAGTGAACAATGAAGTATTGGTCACATTGTTCAAGCATGCATGACACATGGAAAACCCTTCTGGGACTTAGCATGCGTTAAAAAAAATAAATAAAATAACACACACACACACACAAATAAATAATCCTTAGGTAGGTAGACTGTTGGTGATAAAACTCACACCAAATACATGCCATACAGGTTTCGCTTTCATGTGTTGTTTAACTTATGGACAAAAACTCGATTTCATCACTAAGTTACGTGGTGTCGTCGTTCTTTGTTTTCAATAAAAATTATATGTATACCTGTTAGTGGTTTCAATTTCAATTCTACACCTCATCAACTTTCGCTGGCTCTTTTGTGGAGAATCAAACTTGTTCTCAATGTGTTTTCGTGGCTTATATGAATTTTAGTGCATTGATGTGACAAAAATACTGTGCTCTGCTGACTTCGCCTGCAGAGACTAGGATGGCTATGTAACCTTTGTAAGTGGGTCAAGGTCACATATATCTGGTTTTAATTTGAATTTTACAGAATTCCATCAAAATGTGTAGTACCCGTCATGTGTGACATCAAAATCCTCACTCAAAGAATTATTAATGAAGTGAAAAATAAATAGCTATGTGACTTTGGTAATTAGGTTGAGGTCATTTCCGTAAAGTCTTCACCTCGCCCTTTTGAAGGACATCACTTTGGAAAGAGGGGTAATGTCTCCTGTGTAAAGCCTCAAATTAGACTTGCTAGAGTGCTTTCACCGTGTAAAATATCAAAGAGGTAGCTCAAGCGGTATTTGAAATATCACCAAAATAATAAGTTCACAAAAAAAATATCTTGTGGAGTTGAGGTCAGCAAAATGAACTTCAGAGCTGATTGTTATAGAAGATCAACGCCATGCCATTTTACCTCAGCTGATTTCTCAGTCAGCTGAGGTTATAGGGTGTTCTGTGCGTCGTCAGATAACAATTTCACATTTTTCACCATCCAAACCAGCCTGCGAAATGCTGTTCAAAGTTTGGGGGCATATACCTTGCTGAATCTTTATACAGTTTGTTTAAATGGTCATTCTTAATTTTTTGGGGCTTTATATCTGTTATTTGATCATTTTAAGAATACGCGAAAAGTTATAGAATATAAATTTTCTTTAGACATACAGTCTGACGTCCCATACTTGTATTTACATCACTAAATGACATAAAAAGATAAGTGTCTATTCACAAAAAAAGCGCTCCGTTGACACAAATTTTCCTACATATGGTTTACAATATTACGGCGTGTTTTCAACTAAGGTTACAAGCTTTTCAAAATAAACTAATTTTCCTTCCGTTTAGCGGAATTTTATGTCCGTTTGATTTCGTACTAACAAATTTTATACGTTATTTTGTTTTACTGTTTTATCACTGGTGAAACAAAAGGGAATAATATTACTTTGTTACCTAGAATTATTTCTTGCAAATTTACCTGGACCAAGTTTCACACATTACATGAAATTTTCACTTTATCTTTCAATAATTGCACCCTACTATAGGTAATATTAAATTGAGCATAGTTGTCTTCGTCTTTACAAAAGGTGCATAGAAGGATTTCCAACTAACTTCCATTTAAAGAGAAGAGAGTTGAAAGTAGCCAGTTGATCAGCTTTTGTAATAACTTGAAACAAAACTGCTCTACATGTTATTTGTTTTATAGATAAGCAACTTTTGATTACAGGCCCCACACTTAAGGCTTAAAAATACTGCAAAATTTCTTTTCTCATAAATTCTGCGTTATTATCGTCTAAAAATTTTTATCTATATATGTTTTGTAAATATGCGTTGCGTGAAACTATAATCAAACAAAAAGTAGCCACGTTTCGTAAACATGCGGAAGTTAGAGTCCCTATGACTAGTGGGTTTTATGGCAACTTCACTGTTTACTTCGCTCTTTCACCGTTTGCAAACAGCATCAGATGAATTAGACAAGAAGATTTCCTTCAAAGCAAATCTCTCTGTGTGCCAACAAAGAAAAATTGATGCTTGGAGATTCAAAATACAATTGGAAGATCTACATCACAGAGAACATATAATGTCTGGGGAAACCTGGCAAAATAAGGCTCTTAGCTTGAAAAAACTCCGGTTAAATAAGAAATACCAGACACGAAGATAGACTTCTTGATACATCAGAATATCAAGTGTCACCAAACACAAAAGATTTTGCCATATAGTAAGAAACTCTAGCTAATTCTAGTACATTCTTTTTGCAACTTTGATTCATTTATGGGTCACCTCTAACACTACAGCATGGATTGATGACAAAATGGTGATCATATGGTAGTATAAAAACGTCATGTCTTGAATGAGTGCAAACAACAAAATTCTAGTGATTATAACAATGCCCACCTTCTGAATATTAGCTGAAATCAACAACAAATAACAACAATGATATAACTTTACCAATAACAATATATTAACAATCAAAATCAAAACTTATCTCTACTGGTATTTAAACAACCAAACAGTCTTAGGTAAATCCTAATCCCTGGTGAGATTATCTACAGGTACTGTCCCACAGTTCCAAGTCCTATGCCAGGTGCCACATGATCTGGTACAAATCCCACAGAGGTATGGTTTGGGACCAATGTGGTCCTGAAAGATGTGGTGCTGATCCAATCCCACAGAGCAACGGTTTGGTTCAAATGTGGTACAATATACCAGTCCACTCAAGGACAGTGTCCACACTCCACAGATAGAAAGTGTAAATGGGTAGCACCAAATATACAAGTCCACTCAAGACACTGTCCACACTCCACAGGTGCAATGTAAACAATGGCTCACAGTCCCAATGGCTTGATGACAACACACAGCTTCTGTCAGATTCTTCGGAATTCTCTCCTTTCGTCCAGTCAGGAAAAATATCTGCGTTATATATTTAGAGAGAAATCTCTAATTTTTTCCAGATTTTCCAATTAGTCACACATCCCAGTGCATTGAGACCTGTCTGGATCATCACATATAAACGTAGGTCGCCATTCTAGCTTATTCCACCTGTTTACCAGTTGCATGTGAGTCACCCACAAAACAGACCAACTCTGTGACTGTGCAGTGACCATGCAAAATATTCATTGAACTCAATGACCCGGCACACACTCAATAAATACAGTGACCTCTCCAAATGAAAACAGACAGCCCTACACATTTTCATAACACATCCCCCTCCTTGGAGAAAGAAAAATTGGACATACAAGGAAAACTTTTCTTGCTATTTGTCAATGTTACTTTTTATGTATTCTATCCTACAATGCACAGTAATTTCCGACAAGCAACATCTACTCTTTCTACCAAGTGGCATTAACATTTCACCTAGATTAATTATACCGTCTCTTCAACTGTTTCAGTGTAATAAACACAGGCATGGTTCTAATTGACACAGTTGCACTGTTTTATACAAATCTCATCAAACTGAGGAACAGTTTTACTGTCAACAAAACAAACTCTTTTGCATCATAATAGGAATAATTTCCTGTTCAATCACTCAACACATTAATTCTGTACATATTTCAATATCACTTTTGTCCATTTCAAGTGAACTTTGCCGATGATTACATTTTGAAGATATTTGTATAAGTATATGTACATATATGTGTGTGTATTCACACACAAACCACCAGGGGAACTTTAATCCACCAATTAAACACAGATGCAGCAGACACAGATTTGTAAATAAAATTGGGATAATCATGTCTCCAACCACTGAATATAAAGTTCTGCAAATATTTCCATACAATTCTTTTCAAGTGACATTTTACACAACATAAACAGTATTACTGCAAATAATCTGATAATCTGAACACACATGATAATCTGAACACACTTATGTGAGTAATATTTATACAATCTTTACCCTATTTCTATCTTACCAATACAATCATCCACTCTTGGGATCAGATAAGCAGGTATCTCAGAGTCTGATTTAGTCACAGAAATCACCTTTCTATGAGAAATAAAAAAATTGCATTGAACCATCAGGTTTTGGAACTAATGTAATAGGACTACTCCAACTACTCTGGCTTGGTTCTATAATATCATTTCCCAGCATGTAATTTACTTCTTCTCGAACTGCAGCCAATCTCAGAGGATTCATGCAATAAGGTTGTATCTTTATTGGACCAGCATCACCTACATCTACATCATGACATAATATTAAAGTACAACCAGGCTGGTCTGAAAATAAATGTTCAAATTCACGAATAAGTTTTGCTAAATCAGCTTGCTGTGCAGGCTCCAAAATGACTGATCTTGCTATTAAGATGTCCGAGTTCTGCATTTTACACTGAAAATAGAACTCAAGTCTTGATCTGAGAATGGATCATTCTCATTATCCCCATTATCATTTCGCTCATTCGTCAAAGTAGTGGTACTGACAATTCCTACTGATTTTCCTCTTTCGTGGTATTCTTTTAACATGTTGATGTGACAAAGCTGTTTAGCTTTCGTCCTATTTGTTGTAGATATTATATAATCCACATCATCCAACTTCCTTTCAACCATATAAGGACCACTGCATCTTGCCTGAATTGAATGCCCTTGCATAGGCAAAAGTACCAACACCTTGTCTCCTGGTTTAAAACTCTTTCCCCTTGCTTTCTTATCATACCATGTGTTCATCTACCCCTGCACATTGATCAGATTTGCCACCTCACAAGCTGCTTGGACACATGCTCCAAGATAGGTTCATCTGGTGTCTCCACCAACCATTTTTCTTCTATTAGCTTTAGTGGACCTCTCACAGTATGTTCACATATCAGTTCAAATGGACTGAACCCCAGTGACTCATTTGGTATCTCTCTGGTGGCAAATGATAACAAATGTATACCTTTTTCCTTTTCATTTTCATTTTCAAAACACTAAATTCTCATGTTCTTCAGTGTTTGATGATACCTTTCTAGAGCCCTTTGTGTTTCTGGGTGGTAGGCTGAAGGATTAATCTGTTTAATGCCTAACTGCTGGGCAATCTCCTGAAATACTGCAGACATGAAATTTAAACCTATGTCACTTTGTATCTGTATTGGCAGTCCTACTCTAGTGAAAAATTTCTTTAAAGCATCAATGACAGTGGGAGCTTTAATGTTTTCAGTGAGATGGCCTCAGGATACCTAGTGGCTGAATCCGTGATAGTAAGGAGAAACGTATTTACCGGTTTTGTTTTCGGTAGTGGTCCCACACAATCTATGATAACCCTGCTAAATGGTTCCTCAAGAACAGGGATACTAATCAAAGGAACAGGGTTTATTTTCCGATTGGGTTTCGCGACCACTTGATATGTGTGACAAAATTCTGCCACATCCCAATGTAATCTATGAGAAAAGAAGTGTTGTAATATTGGATCTTGGATCTTCCTGATACCCAAGTGGCCCGTCATAGATGAATCATGAGCTGTCTTTAAAACTTCTGCCCTATATGATGGAGGAACCACTATTTGATGAGTGATTCTCCATTCTTCATCAGTGGAAGCATCTGGAGGTCTCCATTTTGCTCATCAACACTCCTGATTACCACTTATATAAAAGCTCGCCAGTACTTTTAGACCATATCCACTATCGGGGCAACCTTCTCCATTGAGCTTTGTCTTTGACGCAGTGGAGTGCCTGGCACTCAGCCAATTGATGACCCTTGTTTTTTTGCCTTGGGGTGACTTCTATGTTTGATACAAGATACTATTTCTGGGGCCTACATCTGGTCACTGTTTGTCCTTGTATTTACATTTTCAGTTAATGCTCACTCTGGAAAAGTCCCACTATATATTGTACATTACATTCATTCAACAAATTAATCTTCCCTTAACACTAATCACACATATATTCTGGACTCTACCTCTTCAAAATATCCAATCGACATGGCTGCCATTGTGCAAAAAGTGAGTTCCACACACAATGCCAATGGTTTGTGAATGAGCATTGGGATGATCTTGCCGAGTGGGGGTGGGAAGAGAGTGTTAAAATACATGAGACTAAAAATATATATTTTGCAATTATTTCAGAGCATCAATAATGATATATATGCTGTGGCTGCGACTCACTTTGATATCCAAATCAAGTGCACTTTTGTGAGACTTTCCTGCAATCAATGCATTAATGGCACAATGTTCAAAATGGCGCTCGCGCTTGCCATGTAGCATTTTGATTTGTAACTAACGATGACAACTGCTTCAGACACAACCCAGTGGGCAGATTAAAGTTAAGATGTAAGTCATGTTTTAAAAGTGCTTTAACAACCGTTTGCCCCAGTAACTCAAAGAACAGACACCTAAAACCGTGCTGAAAATGTGGCCATGATTTGCTGTGATTTTCCTTTCCCACAATGCATTGCACCATGTTTAAATGGGCACTCAATGTGCGTGCAATGGCGCATTATGAATATGCCTTCGTGTTGCATTTGGATTTATAACTAACTATGATAACCGCTTTAGACACAACTGAGCGGGCAGATAAAAGTTTAGATTGTAATTCATCTTTTAAAAATACGTTGAGGACTGTTTGCTCTGGTAACTGAGAGAACGGACACCTGAAACCTAGCAATACTACATACCGATACCGCACCCATCGTGGCGCTGTGCTTTTTCCCTGGCCCAAGTTGACCGTCCAGACAAGTTGAAACAAAATGCTGTGTTTGAGTTGACATTACTGCAAAATAATGGCACACGTTGGCCACCTTTTCTGTGTTAGCTTTGTATTACAACTTGGTTATGGTTGATTTGAACGACTGGGGTTATTTTTGTTTTTTTTACAGGTGGTTGATTGTGGGATGATTTTGCTGGTCCGTTGCGTGTTGCAGCTGGTCCAAGGTTGTCCAACGGCAGCATTGTATGAATATTTGCATCACAGTTTTTGAAAAATGCTTCAGAATTTGGCCAGGTCGGTAATTGCAGATACTACTGTACCATGATTATACCTATTCCCATGCAGAACCTGCCAGGGTATATCAAATAAATGTGAGAACATTTCCAAAAATAAGGTGAAATCATTCTTGATGCAGGAGATGGGAGTACTGGAGAAGGACTGCTTTATATATTTATAGTTTAAGTATCTTAGTGTTATCAGGAAACTGGAATATATATATATATATATATATATATATATATATATATATATATATATATATATATATATATATATATATATAGTTCCCTGAAGTTATAAAATTTACGCATTTGGTTCTTATATTTATATATATATATATATATATATATATATATATATATATATAGCAGGTCCCTGAAGTTATAAAATTTACGCATTTGGGTTCTTATATTTATTTATATGTTATTTTATTGAAAATTTAGATCTATCTTAATTCTTAAATAATTAAAGCATTTCAGCCACAAACCTGTGCAAGGCAACTTAACATTTTTCCCGATTTCATACTTGCATTTCTGCTATTTTCATGTTGTGGTCCACCATGGAAAGTGGATTACATAGCGATATTTTTTTAATTAATTTGTTTACTAATTTTTGCAAATTTTCATCAGATTTTTGTACAATATGAGGGAAAATAGCCAAATCAGTACAATAATGACTAAAATGTTGTGATTTCTTCAACCATGTGAAGGCAATATACTCGAAACTCCCCAGATAAACCATTTTGCATGCTCAAATTCAAAATTTGGGGGGGGGGGGGGCGGCAGTAATGCACCCAGACCTCGCCTCTCCCCGCCCCCCCCCCCGTGTAGGTCACATTTGGGCCACTGAAAAAAATTTAAGGACATTTTTGGGCCACTTGGGTCTCTGACTGAGTTTGTAGCACTGGCCTGGGTGGACCAGTATTTAATAGGGAAGGGCCGCTTAAAGGTACTTTTTTTTGTTCCATTAATTTTAGGGTTGGTCATTTTTAGTAGGGTCTGTCAGGATATCGGAACCCCACATCTATTTTTGTTAGGCCTTTGGTAACTTGGACATTTGTTGAAACATCTTGAAAATGTATGTTTCTTTCCCCTTTTGCACATTATTTCTTTTGATGTCAATTTAATATGTTACCTGGGCACAGCCAGTGGCACTTCTTTAATATAATAACAGACCGGGTCTTTTTGTGCCTCTTCTTCCGTTAGAGCTGTACTTGCTAATTTTCTTAACTGGGGGTCAGCTTTTTGCTCCCTAATCACCCTATCTCTATTCAAATGAGACATTTGACTCAGATGATCCTTTTGGTTAACCTGGTCAGAGAGGTTACTGTCATAGCTTACCTCTGGACTCAAGTTACCTTCATGGCTTACTTGCTCCACCAGGTTACCAGCAAAGAATGTCTCTGCCAGTCCAAGACATTCATCATCCTTGTCAGTGGCTTCTTGTTTAGAAGCTTCAAGAGCCATTGACCGTGTCACAACACAGGTGGGAAAAATGCCTGGAAATTCCTGCTCAAGATGCTCAGTCCTTTCTCGTGAACGGCTCATCCGTTAAATATGGTACCGGTTTAACTTTCCCAGTATCCCCTGCTATATCGTTCCCTAGAAGGTAGGTCACACTACTGGTCCAATTTTGAAATCAGACTCCAGGTAAGCTTTGTGAAGCGGGACTGTTATGTAATTTCCCTCAACACCCTAAAGTAATACACTGGCTTTTTGATAAGTTTCAGCCGACAAAGGAAGTACATATTCCAACGGTAAAGACTGGGCATCGCGAGTGTCCCTTAGGATCACAACTGCCTTCTGGTCAACAGCATTTTCTTTCTGTGCCACCAACCCTTTCAATTTGAAACTTTCACAGCCATCCGATATGACCCCAGCTACCCCCCCCCCCCCCCCAACAGGTGGGTTTTCAAATTTAGCATGGAGATTATCACAATGTCCACCAGACATATTTAGAGTTGGGTGCCCCTTTATGGTGGTTAAACCAACTGGTTTCCCAGTATTATTTGTCCTTCTCTGGAGTACACAACACTCAGATTTCACATGACCTCTTTTATGGCAGTAATTGCATGTGGGTCCACTTAAGAACTTCTGCCCTGTTTTCTGACTAGCAGGTTTATCAGACTGAGGAGAACTATTGAGCTTTTGTTCTGATTTTTGACGAGGGAAAGGTTCCTCGTTCCCTCTGGTTTCTTTCCAAATTTAGATCTGAGCTGACCTTGCTTGGGTTTTCCACAGAAGCTTTTATGTGTCAACTCATAGTCATCAGCTAAAACTGCAGCTTCATGTACTTTATTTGCCTTACATTCATCCAGGCAAGTCTTAATTTCTTTCGCAATGCAACCTTTAAAAGCTTCTACGAATATAAGTTCCCTTAATTTGTCAAAATCACTTTCAATTTTCCTGGAGGCACACCATCTGTCAAAGAGATTCTCTTTCTTCCTGGCAAATTCCACATAAGTTTCACCTGGTTTCGTTTGGCTGTCCCTGAATCTTTGCCTGTAAGCCTCTGGTACTAACTCATATGCTTTCAGAACAGCATCTTTCAACACATCATACTCAGAACTTTGTTCTATGGAGAGGGACGAATAAACTTCTCTTGCTTTTTCAATAAACACACTTTGTAACAGAAAAGGCTACACTTTTGAGGCCATTCCAAAGTCTCAGCTATTTTCTCGAGAGACAGAAAGAATTTTGATACTTCTTTTTGTTCAAATTTTGGTACTTAACGTGCATTCTTGGCTACATCAAGAGATCCTGATTGTACTGAATTATCTGATCTAGAATGCCTAAGTTCGAGCTCTTTGAGCTTTAACTCATGTTCTCTTGCCTCTCTTGCTTCCTGTGCTGCCTGTGCTGCTTCTCTTTCACTCTAAAGTTTTAGTTCAGCTAATTCCAGCTGAATTGCCAAACTTTTATCCTCTGAACCCTCATTTTCAAGGAAACCTTGTTCAACCAAATGGGTAATTATCTTTTTTTTCAACTATATTATCCTGATACCTGGTGGTACTTTTAAATTCAAGTATTTGGCCATATTTTCCAGGTCGTCCTCTACCAATTTATCAAAATCTTTTACTTGTTTTGTCCTCATTTGCCAGAAACACACTTGGATCTATCGACATGTTGTCCTATTGTCTGTATATTTACCAACAGCTATGTTTATAAATATCACATGTCTTTTGTTGAGTTCAAACTGTAAGATTCAGTATTTAGAAACTTCCGGAATTTTCCAGATGATTCAACCTTTATGTTATTATTGAAAAAAAATTCAATTTTTGGTCTGAAATTTGTCCCCGTTTGTCTTGGATTTATCCCAGACGAGCCCCCACAATTTGTTACGATGCCCACCTTTTAAATATTAGCAGAACTCAACAACAAATGAAAACAATGATATAACTTTACGAATATCAATATATTAACAATCAAAATCAAAACTTATTTCTACTAGTATTTCAACAGTCAAACAGTCTTACGTAAATCCTAACCCCTGTTGAGATTATCCACAGGTGCTGTCCCACAGTTCCAACTTCTATGACAAGTGGCACATGATCTGTCAGATCTTTCTGAATTCTCTCCTTTCTTCCAGTCAGGAAAATATCTGCCTTATATATTTACAGAGAAATGTTTAATTTGTTCCAGAGTTTTCCAATTAGTCACACATCCCAGTGCATTGAGACCTGTCTGGATCACCACACATAAATAAAGGTCACCATACCAGCTTATTCCACCAGTTTACCAGTTACATGTGAGTCACCCACAAAACAGGCCAACTCAGCGATTCTGCAGTGACCCTACAAAGTATTCATTGAACTCAATGTCCCTGCACACACTCAATGAATACAGTGACCTCTCCAAATGAAAACAAACAGCCATACACATTTTCATAACAGTGATGTGCATATGCATGTATATGTAATTGACCGCTGATGACGGACCATGACCTGTTGTATGTCTGGTCTATCACAAATATGTACAGGCAAGTCTGCTATTGTTGCTCCTTATTTGCATTATTTCAACTTCACTGATAGGGCCACACACTGTTCAAATATTCTGACTTTAGTGGCGTCTAAGAGCTTAGCTCTTGACAATATTGGTTTAAGCATGTTTTATGAAAAAAAATGAAAATCAGGGCATAGCCCTATATTAATCCAACAAAACTGGACAAAATTGATGATGGAGAAACCTAGGATGTGAAGTCAAAAGGACAGACAGACAGACAGACAGAGAGATAGATAGATAGATAGATAGATAGATAGATAGATAGATAGATAGATAGATAGATAGATAGATAGATAGATAGATAGATAGATAGATAGATAGATAGATAGATAGACAGATATATAGAATTCAAGTCCCCCTATTAAGATTTTACAACTTTTGTTCATGGTACACTGGGTGTGCGCACAGCCCAAACCTGTGAATTGAAGTTGGAATGACACATTTACCTATGATAATTTGAAGATGTTGAATATCTAAACTTTTCAAGTGACCTTAATTTGCATAAAATATAATTCTACAATTTTTTGTTGGTTTTCGATTTCAATGTGGATTTGAAAGTTGAGAGTGATACTGATTCCTTAATGTCGAGCGGTATGTTGTTCCAAAGGTTAATGCAAGAATGAAGGAAAAAGTTGTTGTAACATTTGGTTCTTAAATTTGCCTGTCAAATATTGAGGCAGTTACACAAGTTAAGATTAGTGGTAAGACCGATGTCCGAGGTACTGGGTCATATCAGCACCCAGGAGTCAATTTATTGACCATCTTATAAGAAAGTACCAGTTTGTGAATTTTACGTCTATCAGAGTGCCAATCCAACCTGGATAGAAGAAGGAAGTGGGGTGTCTGTTTCAATCCACCAGTGCAAATCCGGGCAGCTTCTTACTGAACCACCTCAAGAGATTATGACAAGCCATCCAAACAATTATCAAAGAGTACAACCATATTCAAGGATATCATTGTTGTATATAAACATATAAAGGCTTTGCGGGATAGTTCGTATTTCAGTCTGGACAGCAGGGCTTATCGTTGGCTAGATATACTAATGATACGAGTAATATGGGACTGCCAAGGCTAATTATTAAATGACTTTTCGTCAGGACATACTCTAATGACCACTTAACGACCCCATGTATTTTGATTACCTTTGGTAAATACAAAAGTTCTAGAATAACTTACCCTAAGCTGCCCACAATCTAACTGTTATTAAGCCTTTCTTGAGATTATTACTGCAGAAAATGTCTGCAGGATACGTTTCCCTTTTTAAGTTTGAATACATATAGCAAAACTTCATTCCGAATGGTTGCCCTAACATTTTCCAACTTCTAGCTCGCCAGTACATTTTGTGATAATTACACCATATTTGAAAATTTCCCGAAAATATGAAGCCACACCCCCTGAAACTTGGACCCATATTCTGGCCCCCAAACACTCTCTGCTACCTATATATGACCAAATCCATAATGCCATGCCCCGAATATAACTGACTACACATGTTTTTCATATTTTCAGGTTTCAAATCTACCCAAAATCGATCATTTTTTACATGCACGCGTCACGTCTGACGACGACCCACATTCTTCACATACAGAAGTGATTTGACGCTCAGGGGAGAAAATGAAAATTTCCCAAAAACCAAGTGACCACCCAACCAAATAGTGAAATGGCTAATCTATCAGACTATATTCGTGAAACTGGCTTTAAAGACTAATTTATATCATTTTTTATCGCTTTCTGTAACACTCCTTTAACCCAGCAGCCTGTCAATCATTGAACTTCCGGTTACCGGTTAGCAGGAGAGCTTTGTAAACAGTGTGACGGCCGCACACACACTGAGGCGATTCACGAATTTTCGAAACTATAAATGCAATGTGCACGGATACGTTAATATTATTGTAATAGTCATTCAGAAAAGGTAAAGAGCGTGATAAAAAGTGATAGAAAATTAAATTTGAACACCGAAAGAAGTGCGTTAGCAGGCTGTCATGTGGCAACCATCGTATTTTCAGCCAATCACGATGCGAACCAGTCATTTCTCCGAAACATTACCAAGCGGGGCTCGATAGGGGTTTTGGAATTAGGACCTGGCCAGCAGGGACGTTTTTCTGATAACTGAAGGGCATAAAGGTGTTTCAAACCATTGAATGTCAACTTTTACAAATCTTGAACTTGAGGTTGTAAGAATTTTGACCTTCCTAAGCATGACTCGTTGATGCTGACATTCAAAGCGCATATATAAACAAAGCCCATCAGGAGCTCTTGTCTCGCATTGAAGCACCCAGGTGGCTGGTAGATTTCCACACATACTCAAACAGGAAACGGCGACTGAATATTACAGCATGTCCCAATAAAAGGGAGACACGTGCACTGGGCATTTTCAAGCTTTTCTTTCCCCATGAAAGTCCCTCCCATTTGGAGTACAACATCCCTTATGAATCGCCAAAGGCACTTGTTATAGGATAAAGAATCTAGAAACAATCTCATGCACAAACTAATCCACTTCAATTCCACTTATACGAAATCAGGCCACAGGTTTCTGGCACATGGCCCAGCGGTTGGAGAAGTCATTCAGCATATCTCCATAACCACGTTAAATGATATGTTCTTTTTAACTATCTTTGCCCGATCACACAGTCTCCTACTACATCGTAAATATATATATCTTTAACACTTGCCCCTTATTTCATGTCACAATTGTGCCCAGTAGCCTCATGGCAAGGATGTGTCACCGGGAGCCCTTCTACTGTCAATCCTTTGTTCCACTGATAATACACTAATCATAAGCATCATTATACATTTAGGTGCATCAATGTTAACAATATGCCATTGAAAATATTAAGTATATACTCACTGTTAGTTGCTCAAAGAAATGCTGTACAATCATCATCAATTATACAAATTTGAAATTCATTACGACATATATTTTATTCCATGCTCTACTATACCAGGTTAAACAATAGGTTACAATGAAGTTGTATAGTTATTCGGAGCAACTCTCTCCCAGACAGATTGCCAGCCAAGGCTAAGGACCTGTATCCATCTCGGACTTGCGTACAAACTCGACAGTATATTTTAGAACAGAATATGCAAACTATATTAAATGAACAGCTCAATCTATACAGGGTTAAATATTACATCCTACTTCCATATTCTTAATAGGCTATAGTCAGTTTACATTTCATCTTTACCACCAGTGATGGCCACTCTAGCACTTTCATAGACGTGATAAAAATCATGGCACCAGTCGATTCTGCACGTTAAGCCATCTAGCAGTCTGCACAGTCTAGTCCGTAAAAAAGATATACGAATTGGTTGTCATCACAAGTTTCTGAATCACAGCAGTGATATAGTCATTATGCTTATTTGAGAGCCCTACTCTCCCTTTACCAAAACTCTTCATGCAGTGTGGGCTCTATGTGGCCTGAGAAAAGTTGTTCTTTGCATGGAGAACAGCTTTCCCTCACCAATGTCTTGATGAGTCTTATAAACCTGAACCGGCACAGGCCGAGAGATAATTCCAGCACAACCTTTCTCTTGGCCCCACACTGAGCTTCACAGTGGTGGCACTTCAACACGTATTGATGGAGTGTTCCATGGTGTTCGCGGGCCCCATGGTCGGTGAGATTTAAGGTTGTGAGGTATACAAAGTTGCACTCATAACAATTTGTTCTACTGATAAATTCTGGAAAGTTTGGCTATGTAAAGCGTTGTACCTTTCACTCAGAGATTGTTTGCATCTAACGCACTGACTTGCATCACTCCATTGTGAGTTCAATTTTCCACAAGATGCTAAGTTCTACAGGCAAGCAGGAAAGAGACAACTGAACACACCCATTCTGTGGCCAAGATGGAAAGAAAAAAACTTATTCCTGAAGTACATCGTATATTTCCCTGTCTTAGGCAGCTTCACAGATACAATATGCACAAACAATAAATAACACCATTAGTTTTTAGCATTAACTAAGAAGTAAACAAGGAGACCAGAAAACTAATACACCAAATTGTATGGTCTTGCAGGTTCTGTTTAGACAACACTTTTATAAAAACATAATTACTGCTCCACTTATTTGGTTTCCATCAGATCGGCAATGAGACGTATGGATAATGCCTTTAACTGTTTACTGATGTGTATTTCTATCCAATACATGTCAAAAATAAATGATTCCATGTTTATGACTACCTGGGAGGTACACACAATCAAGTCGTTAAGACTTATTTCTATTGTGGTCCCTGGCAGTCCCAAGACTGGGTGGCTGGAAAGAGTGTATCTGGATGGAATAACAAATTAAGAGTATCACAGATATGCTTTTAAAATACAAATAATTTAATGAAAGAAATCTAGAAACGTAATGTTAGTGAGATGTCTCAGAACTGCAGGTTTAAAGGTAAGGATCGAGTCCCTGGAGTTATTTTTCGAAGGTAACTGATTTCACAGTTTGACAGAAGAATGAAGGGAGGTTTCCAAATTAGCCGCCCTCGCCCCCCCCCCCCCCAACTCTTGGGACCACCAGAGAATCCACACTTGAACGAGTCAAATTGTTATGAGCGTCACCTGTGGGTGTAGATCCAGTCATCTTGTCACCTGTAATTTACCAGGATGTTCAGTCATCCTGTCAGCTGCGATGCATTTTTTTTACGACAGATGTGTTGGTATTCTTTTTCGTCTATGTATTATAAAAGTAATAGAAGATGGAGTTTCTGTATATGTTATGTTCTTCAGATGTAATTTTGTTCCCAATTATAATCTCTAGGTAAAGGTGATTTAAAGAATAATATTCAGCAAAATTCATCAACATGCTAAATTATTTGTCTGGTTGTTCGGCTACGCTAAGAATCCTCCATTTAATTCAGTTGAGGAGAACAACCTTTGTATTGAAACTTGGAATTTTAAGCCCACTATTTAGACACCTTTGGTGCATCACTGAATTTTAAACCTTGTGTATTAAAATCATTCCATATAAACTTATATAGAATTGCGTAAAGTGTTCCCTATCGAAGTAGACAATTTGTAGCATATATAATATGCCTATGTAGAAGTTTGAGATGTTTTACCTCGATGAAGAACACTCTACTCATACGTTTTTTGTACATACTAACAAGTACACATATATTACATTTTTGACTAAATTATCTCAACTTTGAAATTTTGAGATCGCGGATCTTCTGTGGAATGGTATTGACTTTCTAAATAATAAAGTCAATTCTTCCAAACACCTTAAATAGGTGAGTATAGTGGTCTGTAAAGCTAAGTAACCTGCTTTTAAATGGCGAATATAGAGTCAATAGATATGTCCACTTAGAGCAAACCTCAATATAGCGCAACCATTTTTCCTCGCATATTTTGCATCTTGGGTCCACATTGTAATTTCTGGTTATGCAGTTACTGCTGTCTGCAAAATAGACATCATCTATGGAGAAGGTATTATCATGAATCGTGCACCATAAAGGTATGGCAAGCCGGACCTGCAAATATACATGGTAGGTGAGTGGTAGTGGTCTGTTTTGCTATAATAAAGAAAAGGAGTGTGTCTCAAAAACGTCTGCCGAAATACGCAGACGAACAATGTCACGCCATATATAAAGATGTGAAAGGTCTTGCAAAACGGGTATCTGCAAAGCCATTTGATTATCATTTGAGACAAACATACTATTCAACTCTTAGATATTTTCGAAGATTATCCAAAGTTAAAGAAAAACAATTTAAAGATAATATTTTGCGTAATATGTTACAAATTAAGGACAAAAATCGAAAAGTATTTTGGGACCTTTTGGGAGAATTGGAATCTGATACAAATTATACTGAGCAAAAGACAACTGTTAACAAAATAGATACCGATACTTGGTTCAAGCATTTTTCTGAGATGATGACTGGGGACATCGACCCTACACAGTCCCCCTTGTACCAGTTAGTAAAAAGAACTGCTACGGCTCCGGAATCTCTTTGTACGTTCCCTGAAGTGGATTATCGAATTGCAAATCCAGAAATCAACAAGGCAATGAGAAAAATTAAAAACAATAAATCACCAGGTAAGGACCAAATCTTAAATAAAATGCTTATAAATTTAAAAAAAAAAAAAAAAAGACTCGATCCCAATTCTATCTAAATTATTCAACAGTATATTGACATCTGAATATTACCCAAACGAATAGAAAACAAATTATGTCACCCCAATACATAAAGGGAGTTCTACTCTTGATCCAAAAAGATACTGAGGCATATCTCTTGGGAGATGTCTGTCAAAATTATTTTGTAATATTTTGAACACAAGACTAAATAATTATTTAGAGACCAAACATATGAAAAATGATTAACAAATCGGTTTTTCTAAAGGTTCCCGGACCAGTGATCACATACTGTCTCTGAAAACGCTTATCGATAAATTCACAAAATTATGTACAAAAGATAAAAATTTCCATGCATGTTTTATAGATTTTAAACAAGCATTCGATACGGTTTGGCATGATGGTCTCTTTCATAAATTACAAAATCATAATATATCTGGATACACTTACATAATTATTCAGGACAGGTATAACAATTCAGTTAAAATTTTCAGACGGTATTTTCAGACGGTATTTCCAACCCATTTTTCTGAATAACGTTGTCAAACAAGGTTGCTCTTTGAGTCCCACGCTTTCTAATATCTATATAAATAATCCTTCTGAAATTTTCGATAATATTTGTGACCCTGTTACCATATACAATAGAAAAGTCCACTTTTTCCTATATGCGGACGATTTAATAATTATCTCAGGGACCAAATCTGGGTTATAAAATAGTCTGGACAAATTGCATGCATATTGTAAGGATTGGAACCTGAATATGAATGTTCAAAAATCAAAAGTAATGATCTTTAACAAATCTGGGAAACTACTGAAATCGAATGAATTCTCACTGGGAGAAAAAATTTTTGAAGTGGTAAACAAATACTCGTGGCTTGGTATAGAAATGAGTGCTTGTGGGACATATCCACATGCTATAAAAAAAAACAAAAACAAAAAAAACTAACATATGAAGCCACAAAATCTCTTGGACGACTAAAAACATGTTTCTGAATACAAAGTTAGATATCCAAACGTCAGTCTCTCTTTTTCATAAATTGATTACCCCTATTCTTCTTTTTTTTAATTTTTTATTTACAACAGAAAATTATACTGTTCACCAATACACTGGTTTTGTACATTATCTGAATCTGCCTTGATTCGTTTCACACTCTCGGTCCGATTAAAAATTCAATAGAACTGAACATACATTAGTTTTCTTCTCTCCCCAAACCTATCACCATCCATTTTCTTCTGTGAATATTCAATTTGTCATTATTTTTAGCTATCGAAAATTAAATATGTTTGATACCTTCCATTTTCTTTTTCAAAAATCCTATATAAGGTTTACTGTTCATCTGATGACATTGATAAAAATACATTTTCCCTACCATACAGCACAGAGACGAGATATTTTCGCTTCGTAAATTCTAAGCCTAGCAAAATTTCAGCTGCTGATAAATTTACATTAGTTCCTGATCATTCTGACAACCAGTTGTTGGCCTCAGCCTTAAATTCCTGTGATACTTCGCAGCCATAGAAAAAAAAAGAACTAGGGTCTCACTTACTTCATTACAAAATGCACATTTTGGACTCTCCTTCATACCCATTTTACGGTGTCCATTATGTGTAAATATAATTCGCTGTAAAAACTCCAACTGAAAGACTCATATTTAATGATATAGAACATTTACAAATCTGTAAAAAAAACATTTCTGTAGATACTCATCCTCACGATTAACCCTTAAATCTTCCATCCATTTTTATAGAAGGCTTTCCGGCCTTGGTACTTTCCCTAAAACAATTAAATAAAACATATTGGACACTTTTCCTGTTTCAAATATTTTCTCAATCAAATACTTGGAATTCTCACTTTTTTTTGATAGTTTACAGAACTTAACAGTCATTTGGTATAGTAAGTAATAGACCTTGAAATATATATATACATACATATATAGATATATATATATATATATATACATATATGTATATATACATTTAGATACTTTTTACAGAACTGCTCAAAGTATAAAAATGATCCATCTCCCTTTAACAAATCGGCAGTTGTCTGAATCCTACTGACTTGCCATTTCTTCAAGAAAATTGGTTTACCTTCAATCCTCAAAAAAGAGTTGTACCAAATAATCTGGTTTTTTTTTAACTCTCGCCTCAGTATTACTATAGGAAAAGTTAAAATCACACCATGTTTTTTTATAATTTCTTTCCAGAAAGTACTCTGAACGTTATCAAATACATAATTTACATTTTTTTTTCTAAATTACACTTCCACATCTTATCACCCATTCCAAGAGTTTTAACTTTTTCCGTTTTCTGTCAACACCTAACTGAACCAACCTTTTTACCCAACATAATTTTAAACGCCAAATTATGTGATAAAATATGAGTGATCTTAAGTCCCCCATTTTCATAAGAATTCATAAGTATCTTTCTTTTAACTTTATCCTTATACGGCCCATTCCATACAAACTCATATAGTATGTTTTTTATAAGTTTAAAAAAGTCCTTTTCCTCTGATTCTTTTCAAAACCAGACTCTCTGTGGGCTTGGCAAAACAGACACAATACAAGTAAGTAGAGATAATGCAAAAGTTTTATGACTGTAATTTACCATACAGAGATATATTCCTCTGGGGCCATATATGGAGTTGTGTTTTAACTTTTTGTATCAGGGGGTTATAATTATGACGTTTAAATGTGTGTTTTTCATGGTTTATTCTGACTCCCGATAGAACCACAGGACCATCATTTCATTTCAAATTTTTACCTACATCTATTTTAAAATTTGGTCCTTTAATATTTCGTATGGGCATTATTTTCGTTTTATAATTCATTAACTTTTGACCTGAATACGTTTCAAAATGTTCAAATACGCAGATTACTTCTGTAAGGCTCTCTTTTGTCGTAATGATTGTAAAACAGGTGTCATCTGCATCTGACTCATTTTAAATACTGTTTCTCCTACTGCAATTCCCTCTATGTTTTGATTTTGTCTAATACTTATGGCTAAAATTTATGCACATAAGATAAAGATATATGGTGAAAGGGGGCAACTTTGGCGTACTGCTCTGGAAATTGTAAATAGTTCTGTTGCTCACCCGTTATTTGTAACTACATACTACTGTAACACTGCACATTTTTATATTTTACATGTGACCTCTACAGGTCAAACATCAGAGTCATTTGGACCTTTGAAATATTCATCTAGCCATAACTCGGTCACTTTTAATCCAATTTTGATCATGTTGGGCTCAAATTATAGATATGGTAACATTGCACATTTTTGTAATCACATGTCAACCTCTTAAGGTCAAATGTGAAGGTCTTTCGGACCTTTGAACTATTCACCCAGCCATAACTCGGTCAATTTTCATCCAATTTTAATCACGTTGAGCTCAAATTGTATATATTGTAACACTGCATATTTTTGTAATGTATATGTGACCTCCAGAGGTCAAAGGTCAAGGTGATTTTGTCGTTTGAAATTTTCATCTGGCCATAACTCGGCCAATTATCATCCAATTTTGATCATGTTGGACAGAAATTGTAACTACACATGGGCACTTGTCTATGTGGGCAGGCGGGATGTTGCCGATATTTTGGAAATAAAGAATTCTTTTCATAGGCAAATTCTAAGTATGTCTGTGTGCCAACACAGACATATTGTTTTTCTAGGAATTCTTTATTTCTTTCTTCTTTCTTTCTTTCTTTCTTTACAGGCAAATTAGTCCGACATTTCATTTGAAAAGTATTACACGTAGAAACTCCAAACTTGGCGCAATTATACTTCTATAGATGAGGTCTGGCCTTTTATAATGAGAGGTCATGCTTTTAAAAATTATGCAAATGAGGGCCAATTAAAGTTTTAAATCTTCAATATCTTATATACTGTAGTAGATGTGGTTCCGAGTGTATAGCGGTTCAATCATAGCAAGGTAATGGTCATCTCAAATGTCAAGGTCATGTCAAGGTCAAAGGTCAGTTCTAGGCCAAAATGCCATTTTTAGGTCAAGGTTCACTTCAAGTAGAGGTCATCTCAAGGTCAAAGGTCATTTTAAGGACAAGGGCCACTTTCGATGGTGGCATTTTTCTAGCCATAACTTGGTTAATTTTTATCCACTTTTGATCATGTTGGGCTCAAATTGTAGCTATTGTAACACTGCACATTTTTCAACTTACATGTGACCTCTAAAGGTCAAAGGTCAAGGTCATTTGGGCCTTTGAAAGTTTCATCGTCATAACCTGGCCAATTTTCATCCAATTCTAATCATATTGGACTCAAATTGTAGGTATTGCAACACTGCACATTTTATAAGATCATGTAACCTCAAAAGGGCAAAGGTCAAGGTCATTGGCCCTTTAAAAGTTTCATCTTGCCATAACTTGGTCAATTTTTATCCGATTTGGTTCATGTAGGGCTCAAATTGTGGGTATTGTAACACTGCGCAATTTACACGTGACATGTAAAGGTCAAAGGTCAAGGTCATTTGGACTTTGAAATTTGGATCCAGCCATAAGCTTAATGTAATGTGAAGTAAAAAAATGTTTTTTGACTATTTTAGTTTATAATCTCTCATAATAACAAGGATAAATCAACATTACATTCCTGCATGCAAACAAAAAAAAACAGGAAATGTACAAAGAAAACTAGAAGTTGATCTGTGCGGGCAACACCACACGAATGTACGTATTGGCTTAAAATAATGGCTTTAGTCTAGACAATATTCACAGGCAATACATATGAAGAAGATAAATACTATTAAAGACAAAAGCAATTGCTTTATGTTTTTTTTTTTTTTTTTTTTTTTTTTTTTTTACTATTATAAGTATGGTTGCCAAGGCAGAAGTGACCAAGGATTTAACCTAGCATTAGGTCCTTACAAACAGGTCACAAAGGGCAAAATAGGCCTATCGTTATTCAGCAGTACACATTGTAACATATTTATCCAGATAATTTGAAACAAACAGAGCCCTCTACTGCCTCCATAGTAGTGGGTATTGCCTCCAAAGCAGACCAAGCCACTGGGCTTAGTCAGCTCAGGAGGCAATAGTGGGAAGGCCTACTACCTCGATTGCCAGGATAAAATAAGCATTCGCAACAGGACAGCCACAACTGAACCAATTCAAAGTTTTATTTTGTTCTCAAACAGGTATAAAGTTTATTTCTCCAGCATGTATGTGTGCAATGATCATGTAGTAAAATCCAAATTAGCAGTTTCACAAGAATAGTGGCGGAAGAGTGGATAACATAGGGTTCAACACGAGGTTTTTCAGTTTTTTATGTCGCCCACCAAAATTCATGGGGTCGGCATTTTCAGAGTGAAAAAATAGGAGGCAGAGGGAAATTGGAAACAGACATTTTTTTTTTTTTTTTTTTTTTTTTTTTTGCCTTACTGACCTGGAAAAGTGACATTCCCGTTTTGGGCACACTTATGGATTCAGTGGAGGATATTTCAGTATTTGGTATTGTTTGCTTTTTTGCTGTTGAACTGTCCACAAGCTATGCATCAACAGTTTCTGGCTGTTATAAATTAAAACAAACAAGAGGACTGTGACAGTAACAACGAAAAATATTCATTCACATGTAATGTTCTTTTCCTGATTTTTGTAATGGTACATTTCAATACCAGATGTATTAAGCTGTGGGTGTTCCTGCAAACAAACCTGTTGCCAAGAAACCCATGAAGCCCGAGGTTGCAAGGTCCAAGCTTTTTGAGGAATCTGCAAAAGATTTATCATAGTCATAGACTTAACATGAATGCAACCAATTCATGCAAAGACGTTTAAATCACCAATCTAGGCCTAAAATAAATTAACACTTAAGAAATACACTGTGATGTAGAAATCTCAATCTTGACATTTCAAATGCCCTTAATTAGAATAACTTTAAACAGCTTCACTCCTCTACACAGAAAGACAAAAAACCCTCACATGGAGTTATAATCATGCCAAGTTTGCGGTTTTTAGGTATAATACTGTTCCAGAAAAGTGTCAGACAAATATGCTGGTAACAGTACGTCTGTGTTGGCATATAGACATAATCGCAATAATAGTGAACACATCACACTGACACAAATAATTTTGAATATGAAAATCCATATCAGTTTCAGTTATATTGGATCATCATGTCATGTCATTAAACAGTAGAGGACTCTATATATAGCAATAGATAGTATCTTCAAATACTGATACAAATCAAACCAACAATCCATGGAACCAGGGACTGGCTGATTATGGATTTCTGTTTGATTTCCAATTCCAAATATTTTTACCATAAATGTTTGATTAATGATGCCAATTAGGCCTAAGATTATTTTATACATAAAAACCAAAAATAATTATGTATATTTTACAACATAAGTTGAAAAAAAGATGTAATGGTATCCATATGTACATACATCATATACATAGTGATACGTACTTTAAATCAATCTTGACCTTACATCTTCATGCATCAGCTTCAGCAGCACAGACAAGATTGCATTTGAAGTTTGGCTAATTCTGAACTAAAATCACTTTACATTCAGGAGATATCTAATGTGTCTGAAATCCTGTCTTCATGCATAACTACCTATCATGCCTAGTATCCATGCCAAGTTTGAAACAAGAGGACTGTAACAGCCCTGTGCTCAGCTGAAGTGGCCATCTTCATCGTTTTCAAGTTCCAAAATTCGTGACGGGAGGCTTGGGATGGGGCCATGGTGACCCATGTACTGTCTAAGTTTGAGTCTCATATGAGACCACAACCATGTGCAACATCAAAGTTCTAACTCAAATACTTCTCAAGTGAATAGTACAAGCCACTGAAGTGGCCCTGTGACCTTGGGAATGAGGTCAAGGTCACTCATGTACTGTCTTTGTCTGACCTTTATAGAAGACCACCAATAGGTGCAACATCAGGGTCCCAGCTGAAATAGTTCTCACGTAATCAACTGAACAGTAAAATTTGTGGAAGTGGCCCTGAGACCTGAGAGCATGAGGTCAAGTTCACTCATACATACAGTCTTCTTCAGGTCCTTACAGCGAACAACTAGTGTGTGTTCTCCATGGAAAAGGTATATTTTTCCCGTAATTATACCTAATTTCTGTCCCTTTATTGATTTCTTTGAGTGCGAAATGGCACAGATGTCGTTTGGATGACCCAAACTGCACTGATCTCATGTTTGCATTTGGGTTTTTGTCTTCATCACTGATGAGGCGCCCCAGTGACCCATCATCTTTAGTTGCATCTATCCTGCAAATAATGGAAAACCAAATACATGTACACTTACTTGTTAAGGATCATACCTTGGGAAGAACAGTTGAGCTTGCCTTAAAAACACAGTGATAAAGCGGATCTCTTGTGTTTTTAATACATAATTAATTATATACGGTAATAATACTATGTACGATGTGACAGTGTTGAGATCATGTATCATGGAAGTAGGGACTGATGAAAAACAGTATAAAATTTGAAATGGATGCTACATGCATCATGTTCACACTGAGCTGAAGGATTTAACCAAGCAGGTAACCCAGCCTATGTCCCACAATAAAAGGACTGTTGGTCTTGTGTGCAACCGACCTTGTATCCAGAAACTGATCGATACTAGCAAAAAATATAGAAAACTAGAACAGGCTGATATTCCAACAGAAAATCAAATGTCCCATGCTCCCTTGTGGTCATTTGACTTTCAACAAAGGTCAAGGTCATCCATATACAAAATGCAAGGTCACTCATCATTTGTCATGAATAGAAACTTCTCATATGCGCCATGAGATGAAGAAAACAACTTACTTTTGTCAAAAATTTCAAACTCTTAGGGTGAAATTCTTCCGGAGTTATCACATCTGCAATTAGTTTCAAGGAAATACCCCTGTGACCTTGAAAAATAGGTCAAGGTCATATATCTACAATCCCAACCTAGCTCTTTTTGAGATAATCACACAATTTGAAGCTGCTACTCCACAAGTCTTTCCTGACTTATTGCTTCTGCAACTTCAAGGAAGTGCTTATAACATTGAAACAAAGGTCAAGATCAAACATCTGTAATCAAAAGCAGCACTCATAAAAGTTTCAAATGGAAACATAATCACACAAAATTATAACCTCCCAAGCCAAATCTTTCTCGAGTGTGTCTGCAATTATTCTTAAAAAGTGGTCATGTGAATTTAAAATAGGTCACTGACTCAGGGTCACTCATCTTCTATCACATCCTAGTTCCCATTATGGTGCATAATCATGCAAAATTTCAACCTCCTAAGTCAAATTGTTTCGGAGTTATCGCTTCCACATCGATTTCAGATGAAATGCACCTAGGACCCTAAAAATAGCAAGGTCTTATTAAAGAACATATTCACAGAAAATTTCAACTTCCTGAGTGAAATCTTTCTTGAGTTATCCAGTCCACAACAATGTTTTGAAGAAGTGGAACAAATGGACGCAAAATAAATATGTCCCCCTCCCATCGCACGGGGAGACATAACAAGATAGTCCTTTTCAAGGACAATCATTGAGCCAAATTTCAAAGTCATCAAGGACACGTACCCACCAAGTTTGAAATGAATCTGGTCAACAGTTTTGAAGAAAACCACGTCATGCATGTACACTACTATCCCTTTACTAAATTATAGTAGAATTATCGATTGCTTGAACATGTTCAAGTATGCCCCCTGGATCTATAATCTTATACAGTGACCCTGATAGTTGAACTGGTGAGCTAGTTTTGTTACATGACACCCCAGGGTCAAGGTGGAAGAGCATATAACTGATGAAACTAAGTCAAATATTAAAAGAATTATAGCCCAGACATGAAGTATAGCAGTTTTACATTAAACTCCGCTGATCAAGCAGGGCCAGAATCAGAATGTTGCAAGAATCAATTAGGATTTATGTCCATTGATTTACGAGAATCTTTGCGAGAAAGATTCTCAGTTTCTCGTCGCATATCTACCACGCCTTGTGACCCTGTTTTGCTGCATGACACAACATTTGGTCCAGACACACATGTATGTAAAGTTTCATGAAGCTAAAAAGGACAAGAGTTACAGCTGAGCCGTGTATGAATTTTACATGGATACATCACAGTGACCCCCAAAAAATACCTGATCAAGTTTTGTAACTTGACACATCCTTGGGTCAAGATACAAGTTTATACATCGAATGAAAGTTTGTCACTGTGATCCAGATACTTAACCTAGGGACCTAGTTTTGTTTTATGACACATTCTTGAGTCATGATACAAGTGCATGCACAAACTTTCATGAAAATAGTTCAAACAGTCTGAGCCAAAGGCATATTATTACTACCCCAAAATTTCAAGTGATATACTAAGCTTACACTGTGACCCAGATATTTGACCTATTGACCTAGTTTTGTTTTTATGGCACACCCTTGGGTCAAGATACATTAAACTATTTTATACAAAGGATTTTATCTCACCATACTAGGTCTAAATAATAAAAATAACGATAACACTATCAAAGTCCATTTTCATTCTCCATTTAAGCCCATTAACAGTCCGTCCACTGTTCAATTATAATTTGTAGTTAATTAAAGTTGTGATCATATTAATAGTGAGCATATCACACTGACACAGTTATTTTGCAAAGAAAAAACAACGTCAGCCTCATTATGCAGAGGATCATCATCCGAAAAACAAATACTCATTTTGACACTTATTTCCTTACTACTCTACGAGTATTCTTATTCCCGGCATCTTTTTGTACATAATATTTTAAATATCCCAGGCTGACAGCTACAAAGACACAAATATGTCAAACATTGAAGGAATTGCAGCCCAGATAATCTTTTACATTGATGTCACTGTGACCCAGATACTTGACTTAGTGACCTGGATTGTTTCATGACAAAAACTTAGGTCATGAAACAAGCTCAAAGTCTCATGAGCCTAAGTCAAATATTAAAAGAATCTATCGGGCCATCCTTAGAAAAATGTTTGTTGCGGGTTACATAACCTTAAAAAAACAGACTTGATAGATGGGGATTTTTTTTTAATAATTTTCACAAGTCATCGAGTCTAGCGCAAAGTCATGTTCTCTGCCAAAGGGACGTCTTCTGCTGTTTGTGCGTGCTTAAGTTTTTTTGGTCAGTGAATATGGCAAACTTTTCTGCTCATCTTCCTTTTATCAATAAACACGACTCGAAAATATAGCTTCAATGAATGAATGAACGATGATACACATCGCTGTCCTGTACAGAACAGCACTTCACCGCATTTGTACAGTACAGTAGTGTGAAAGATAGCCACAAAATTTCACTAAATTTCAGACAAGTCTAATGATCAAACAAAACCCTGCTTACCACTAACCAACGTGCACTTGATGGTAAATATCCATAAAAATATGGGGAAGGAATGTGCGTGTTGCGTACCATGAAAACATACCCTTAATGCACTTTGCACTTCACTTTTTCGAGTCGTCAATCTGACCGTCTCGATCATGTGTACTGAACTGAATGGAGACAAGAAAGTGCGCAGTGTGTTATGCGTAATTGTTCATAAAGCGCTTCGATTCAGCACCCGTAAAAAATATCTCTGCACACACAGAATGTCATACAATGGCAAAAACTACACAGAGAGATGTGAACCTTAAATTGTGTATGTCTTCCGTGATCACAGAAAATACAAGGCCCTTCGTAAAGCAAACACAGCTTCTGTGGTCATGTTCAAATACAATATGTCTGCCGCGTTTGCAGAGCACATGGCCCATGGCCCGAACAAACCACAAATGTGTTCGGGATTTTCCATCAGTGCGTAAGCACAGTGTGATTGGCCAAATCAATTCAGATATTTTTCTGCAGAACAAACAACGCCATTTTCAGCGTTCATCGGAATGAAGCCAAGTATAGTGATACGAAACTCCCAATCAATCCGAATACTATTAATAGCGCCCGTGGGATTTTCCGAAGAGAAAGTGACGCGATGCAGGTAGAGCTGTAAACATCGCAGGGCACTTCTCCTTTGTGCACACGATAATTATAAAATGACACGGGACGTTCAAAATTTGAATGCACTCTTTAGTTTTTCTCTGTCTTATTTGTCAAACGGTTTTTGAGAAAATAGAGCTGGTGGAAATTTGGGAATAAAATAAGTATACTCGCAGTCATTCTGTACACTCAATCAGGAAATTAGCAACCGAGTTATTTTTAAGGAAGGCCCTATAGGCTGGACACAAAGTTTCGTTGAAAAGGTCACTGTGACCAAGATTCTTTTAAAATTTGTTCAGGACACACCCTTGGGTCATGGTACATGTGTGTGTGAAGTTTCAAAAGTCAAAGGTTAAAAAAATAACAGCCCAGGACATGATTTTACATGGACAGATCACTGTGACCCAGTGACCTAGTTTCGTAACTTCACACACCCTTAGATTAAGATACAAGTATGGAGGCTTAATTTTCGTGAAAATTACCTACTGGTTTTCATCATCAGTTTGGCCCCAACTGTGGTCCACATGAGCATGGTTATTAAATTAAGACTGAAGTCTTCTGTTTTGAATGAACTTGTCATACATATGTAATATATATAATACACTTGGTCATCCTAATAGTTGATTGAGCTGTGGTCACCATAAGTGGTATATGTAAATGTTCCCTATGCTTTCTTTCTGAATAGTATACAGTAGTCCCTCTTTTAAAAGACCACTCTGTCAAGAGACCACCTCTTTCATTAGTGACAATTGCAAGGTCCCTTTGTAGTACTTTGCATGTAATTTATACCTCCTTCAAGAGACCACAGGCTTTGTGAGCATGGTGAAGATGTGACTGAAGTCTTCTGTTTCAAATGAACTTGTCATGCATGTGTTATATATACAAGAGGATGGTGACAGTCCTGTGCTCAGCTGAATAAGCCCTGTGCCCTTGGAAACGAGGTCAAGGTCACCAAGCTTTTCTTAATCTTGCTCTCATAGTGGACCATCCCCATGTGCAAGATCCATACCTGTCAAGTCTTCCCCATAAGGTGGAAGTCTCCCACTTTTTGTCTGAAATGTTGCAGTTTCTGCCTAAAATACACATATGGCCAATTTGGCACATTCTCCCCCTTGAAAATTTAGTTTTTTTCTTCTTTATTCTTTGTAAAAATTAAAAATCTCCCCCAAGCATTTATAAAATCCTCCTATTTTGAGTCCTTGGATGTTGACAGGTATGAAGATCAAAGTCATAGTGCAAAAAGTTCTCAAGTTATCATATAAACAGTATAATCCATGTAACTGACCCTTTGACCTTGGGAATTGGGACCAGGTCAGTAATGTAGTGTCTCAATCTTTCCTGAACAGAAGATCACCAATAGGTTGAACATCAAAGTTCTAGCTCACACAGTTCTAAAGGAATCATGTGAACGGTAAAATTCTTATAATTATCCCTAAGACCTTGGTAATGAGGTGAAGGTCATCCAGGTACTGTCTTAGTCTAAACATGGTTATTGACAACTACCATGTACAAAATCAAGGTCCAAGTTCTCATAGTTTTCAAGTAGTCAAGTGAACATTTAAATATGTGCAAGTGACCCAATGATCTTGGGGATGGGGTCAAGGTCACTCATATACTGTTGAAGTCTGGTCTTCACTAAGGACAACTTACGTGTGCAATATCAATGTCCTAAGTCAAAGTCACTCACCTACTGTCCATGTCTCCAGCTTCTACCCAGAAGTGTCCGTAAGCAATATTAAAACAACTGGCTCAGTATTTACAGGGATATAGAATTATTAAGATTTGGCCAAAAATTGAAGCCAAAAAATTTATAGAAAATCCAAAAAACAATGGACCATGACCATTTAAACAAACTTGGTCGGGACCCACCAAAGGCACATAGCATCCAAGTTTGACGTGAATCTGGTTGACGGTTTTGGAGTTGTCAATTAGCAATGGAATCCCTATTGACTTTGCAAGCCCCATTGACTTGTAAACATAGTAATCAATATGAATGTATGCCAAAAATGAATGAAAAAATTCATATGTAATAGAAAAATCATTGGAGCATGACCATATGAACACACATACAAGACACCTAGCCTAAGTAAGTCCCTACCACATTTGAAGTAAATCTGTCTAACGGTTTTGAAGATGAAGTCCTCCCCCATGGACTTGCATAGTAATCTATGGGAATGCATGCATTGACCAACAAGTACCCGAATTGAAAAATTTGTTAAAAATCAGCGATCCACAGCAATGCTACCTAGTGAACAAACTTGTCAAGCAACATCCCCACCAAGTTTCAGCACAATCAGGGACACAGTTTTGGAGAAGTCGAAAATAGCAAAAAAACACATACAAAAAATCATTATAAAAACAGAAAAAAACGCAGCACCACGTGTTGAACACATTAAGGCCCGGGGGTCCCCAGAAGTGTCCATGTGCAATTTCAAAGCAATTGGCAACGTGGTTTCGGAGAAGATGTTTTTTAAGATTTCCCCCAAAAATGAACAAATAGTACAGAAAAGCAGGATCCATATATTCATAAATATCAAACCCAACAATGACAGCAAAGAGATTCCAGAGTTGCCAAAGCATCAACATTCATCTTCAAAAAAAAAAATCATACAAAGTCAAAATGTCATTGGACCGTTACCAAACTTGGTAGATACGCCTTCAAGGCACATCCCCACCAAGTTTGAAGTGGATCTGGCTCACGGTTTTGAAGAAGAAATTGAAAATGTCAATTAGCATTACGATCCCTATGGACTTTGCAATCCCCATTGACTTGCATGGTAATCAATAGGCATGTAAAATCAAACCCCCAAAAATCATTAAAAAATGCCGAAAGTCATTGGATCATAACCATTTTCAAGAACAAACTTTGTACTGACCCACCCAAGGCACATCCCCACCAAGTTTGAAGTGAATCTGGCCAACGATTTTGGAGATGAGGTCAAACTAGAGCTCTCTGATTGCAAAGCGATCGATGAAATACCCCTGCACCCGCAAGAACCTATACCTTTGATATTCCTTTTCCACTTTGCACTTGGAGATATCTTATGTAACTGAAAGTCCTGTCTTCATGCAAATAGGACCATAATCCCTAGTAGCTGTGCGAAGTTTGAAGGAGGTAGGTCCAATAGTATATGAGAGAAATTATGCCCAAAAGATTGCATTCAAATAAAAGGGCCGCGTCTTGGGCAATAGATCACTTTGTACTCGGAGATATCTAATTTTTCTATAATTCCTGCCTTCATGCACATCTACCCATGGTGCCTAGTAACCGTGCCAAGTTGAAAAGAAATTGGTGCAATAGTATAGGGGGAGTTGCAAACACAAAATTCTATCTGATAGATGGGGTGCATCACAAACACAAATCACTCTGCACTCGGAGATGTCTAACATATGTAAAATTTCTGTCTTTATGCGCATCTACCCACCATGCCCAGTAACTGTACCAAGTTTTAAAGAAATTGATGCAACACTATTAGAGGAGTTGCACACTCAAGATTGCATCTACAGACGGACAGACAGACAAGCTCATTCCAGTATACCCCCCCCCCAACTTCGTTTGCCGGGGTATAAAAAGTGATTTACCATTGCAATGCCCATTTACTTGCATAGTAATCAATAGGAATGTATGCATTGACCAACAAATACCTTAATTGAAAAAATTGTTAAAAATCAGGGATCCACAGCAACATCAACAGGTGAACAGTCTTGTGTGACCCTTCCACAAGGAACATTTCCACATAGTTTCAGCATAATCTGAGACACAGTTTTGGATAAAAAGTCGAAAATAGAAAAAACACACAAAAATTCGTTAAAAAAATTGAAAAAAATTGCAGCACCACCTGTTGAACACATTAAGGCCTGGGGGTCCCCGGAAGTGTCCATATGCAATTTCAAAGCAATTGGCCAAGCGGATTCAGAGAAGAAGGTTTTTTTTTTTAGATTCCCCACCCCCCCCCAAAAAAAAGAACCAAAAAAAAAATCATAAAAAATCTAAAAATCACTGGACCATGACCATTTGAACAAGCTTGGTGGAGACCCACCCAGGGCACATCCCCATCAAGTTTGAAGTGAATCTGGCTGACAGTCGAAAATGTGAATTGATGACGGACGGACGGACGGACAGACGATGGACGAAGGACCATAAGATAAGCTCAGCTGACTGACAAGTCTACTGAGCTAATAATACACTTGGTCATCCTAATAGTTGATTGAGTTGTGGTGACTATAAGTTGTATATATTCAGGGTTTTCCCCAGTTTTGGAGAGAAGAAAGGTGGTGAACCTGATAGCAGCCTTGAATTTCTTGTTCCAGGACAGATCTTGACCAAATGCTGCATGAATATTACTAAAATAACCTACTTTTCAATGAAAACGGAGAAAGGTGGTTACGAAAAGATGAAAGGTGGGCCACCTTTGAGGTTACAATGTGGGCAAAACACTGATATGTGTAGGAATGTTTCCTATGTCTAATGGCGGATTGAGTTGTCGTCACCATAAGTGGTATATATAAATGTTCCCTATGCTTTCTTTCTGAATTGTAAACAGTAGTCCCCCCTTTAAAAGACCACTCTGTCAAGAAACCACCTCCTTCTTTAGTGACAATTGCAAGGTCCCTCTGTAGTACATTGCATGTAATTTATACCTCCTTTGAGAGACCACCTCCTTTGTGAGGATGGTTAAGATGTGACTAAAGTCTTTTGTCTGAATGAATTTGTCATGCATATATGTCATATACAGATAAAACACTTGGTCATCCTAATAGTTGATTGAGTTGTGGTCACCATTTTTTGTGGTATGTATTTATGAATGTTTCCTGTGTCTAATAGCGGACTGAGTTGTGGTCACCATAAGTGGTATAAATGTTCCCTATGCTTTCTTTCTGAATTGTATACAGTAGTGCCTCCTTTAAAAGACCACTCTGTCAAGAAACCACCTCCTTCATTAGTGAAAATTGGAAGGTCCCTCTGTAGTACTTTGCATGTATTTTATACCTGCTTTCAGAGACCACCTGCTTCGTGAGATCATTTTTCCATAAGCTGATCACATAAAGCAAGTGGTCTCTCAAAGGAGGTATAAACTACGGCCCTCTGATCCCAAGCGATCAAATGCTCTCTGCACCTCTGATATTTCTGTTCCACTTTGCACTTGGAGATATCTCATGTATCTAAAATTCCTGTCTTCATGCACATGTACCCATCATGTTTAGTGTCTGAGCCAAGTTTGAAAGAAGTAGACCCAATAGTAAAGGAGGTGTTACGCACACAAGATTGCATTTGAAAAGATGTGCCGCATCTCGGGAAATAATCACTTTGTACTTGGAGATATCGAATTTATCTTTAATTCCTGCCTTCATGCACATCAACCCATCATGCCTAGTAACTGTGCCACGTTTGAAAGACATTGGTGCAATAGTATAGGAGGAGTTGCACACACAAGATTCCATCCAGTAGATGGGGTGCCTCACTAACACAAATCACTGCACTCACAGATATCTACTATTCAAAATTCCAGTCTTTATACAGATCTACCCATCATGCCCAGTAACTATACAAACTTTGAAAGAAATTGGTGCAACAGTGTAGGAAAGGAAGAAACGAAGAAAGACACAGTCACAATGCAATCCAATATTAGGATGACCAAGGGAAATATATATACCACTTATGATGACCACCACTCAATTCACTATGAGGATTACCAAGTGTATTAAATACCTTGCATATAAGCATGACCACAGTAGGGGCCGAACTTATGACAATTCATACCAAGTGGGAACTCTTGACCAAAAGACTCCATTTCTTTGTAACAACACTAAACAGACTTTTTTCACACAGAAAAGTTAAACATGCACTCGTTGTGACCAATACATACCAATTATGGTGACCACAACTCAATCCACTATTAGACACAGGAAACATTCCTAAATACATACCACTTATGGTGACCAGAACCCATTCCACTATTCGACACAGGAAACATTGCTAAATACATACCACTTATGGTGACCACAACTCAATCAACTATTAGGATGACCAAGTGTATTATCTGTATATTACTTAATGCATGACAAGTTCATTCAGACAAAAGACATTAGTCACATCTTAACCACCCTCACAAAGCAGGTGGTCTCTCAAAGGAAGTATAAATTACATGCAAAGTACCACAGGGGGACCTTGCAATTGTCACTAATGAAGGAACATATTTTCAGGCATATTGCTATAAAGCGCATTTTCAGGCGTACTCGACCCACCTTCTAATCATGCTTTGTGGCCACCAAGAAAAAGAAAATAGAATATGCCGCTTTGTAGATTCTTATGGAGTAAAGGGTCGGTTGTGTACAGTGGTCTCTTAAAGGAGGGACTTCTTAGCAAAGTTGAACCATGCCAAAATCACGAACTTAATGTCCTTTTAAGCTCAGCTGACTGTGCATATAAAATAGATGGTGATCCCTTGTCTATCTCATAACGGAAATTTTAAACCATGGATGCCTCTTTTGTTACAATCACCTATTTATTCTTCAGTTCACCAAGTTAACTCACTGCAATTTTTTGTTTTTGTTTTGGCACTACCTTTGGTGACCAGAATGTTGGACTTTGAAATTTTGCCACAACTCCTTCTCTCTACCCTCTACTACTAAAAAAAAAAAAAAAAAAAAAAAAAAAAAAAAATCCTAATCTTTCTCAGAGCCCAGCAGAATAAGAACCCATGTGGGCTTGTAATTTACTGCTCAGATTTTGTCATGCGGTTGGCTAACCTGCTACACCAGCAGGCTAGTTCTGCTTGCCAACCCACACTTCTGTGCCTTTCAAAGTGGTCTCTTATGGCAATTTATGCATGTCGCTTGAAGACATGGCACGCCGATCATGGGTCAGTCAAAAATAGTTCGTTGCTGCAATCTTGATAACAAGATTAAACAAGGGACTACAACATAAAAATTATGGAACTGCAACATGGTTTAAGAAGGAGATACAACTCTTATGGCCAGTTGCACACGTCGGTGTTAACCCCAGAGTTAACTCATGGTCAAAATAGGTGACTCCAGGTCATGAAACCACAGGTTAACTGGGAGTTAACTCCTGGTTGAATGGCGAAAGGTTGGTTTGCAGACGGTGGAGTCAAGTACAGGTTACACAACCACAGGTGGAATCCACATTAACATGCCTCAAGTGAACGTGGCAACTTTTCTATACAATCAAAGGCACCTGTTTAACGTGTGTGGTTTCATAAATGCACAGGACTTGCATGGTTGCAGGGATAAGACAGTAGCAGAAAAATTGTGTCCACATTATGACTGGAAAAACTAAAGTGAACTTTACGCCATTGGAAAAGGAGATACTGGCAGAGCTCGTTGAAGAACAAAAAGATATCATTGAGAACAAGAAGAATGATGGGCGTATGATTCAAAAGAAAGAAAAAGCATGGCAAAGCGCAACTGAACTGAACTATGGTAGCCATTTAATATATCACAGTAATGTAAAATATATATATATAAGATTGGAACATAAAGTGGTCATTTATACTACCATTCACTGAATTGAAAGTGCAATGAGTTCTGGAAAATTAAAGAAATTGATGGAGATTAAACTTTTTGTTAATTTTATTTTCTCCATAACTTCCTAAATATGATAAGCTTATTGTTGAATTTAACTCATTGGCCCCTGAAGTGGGACTGAGTCAACAGCTTTCCTTGGCGAGCTCTGGATGCAATGCGATCAGAGCGCGCCATGGAAAGCTGTTGACCATGGGCATATAATTTTGCAAGATCTTCCATACAAGTTTCATCCAAAAATAATCCCTAATTTAGCAAAATAGAATTGGTAGAAATTTGCAGATTCGAGATCGAATAGGAACATGAGTCCAATCAATGGCACCCACAATGCCAGGTAAACCTGCTATGGCATAAAACTGTTCCTGTATCATGCCAACTTCTCTTCCCTGTGGAAAAATATGAATTGGCGTAAAAATGATCCTAGTGCTCTGCTGCAAACAGGTATTATCCTGCTAACCGTGCTGGTGTGGACGCCAAATAAATCTCCACCATTCCTCAGAAATGTTCCTCTAGAATAAAACTGTAGTGTTATCAACAGTTGCAGAACTGGAGGCACAGACGCTACCTTTGTCTGTGTGGGTTGAAGTCTGGCTTCTATCAAATCAAGTATCTTCAGAACCACATGTTTAAGAAGATGAAATCTGAACATAGGCCCAGCGTCGTCATACTTTTCAAATGGATTGCTCCTGTCCTGAATGACTGGAGTTCTCCTGAAAATCCTCTCTACAGTTTTGACACGATCGAGAAGCACTAGATATGCAGCCATGTTAGTTGTGTGCTCTATTCACCCTCCACTGCAAAGTGCAAACCACTCCCTAACTGCTGAGAATAAGGGGAAAGATGTACATGTAATACCAAAACAAAAAGCCAAGTGAAACCAGCAGTTAACCAAGGCCCAGGTCTTGGTCAGGGTTGACCACCAGTTTAACTCACAGTCAGCAATGACACCGAGGTGTGCAACCCAACATTTCACTTAACCATAGGTTAACACTTGGTTATTATGACCACGGGTTAACTCAGACGTCTGCAACTGGCCATTAGTCGTGGGTTCTTGTATCCTGTTTCATGAATGTTCAGTACAGGGAGGTTTTTAAAAAAAATGGTGTCCATTTGGGATGCTCATGTTCAGTATAGAGAGGTGGTCATTAAGCAAATGAACAACAATAAATATAAAGGTTGAAAAGTCTGTATTTGATGTTAATCTGAGTCTGTGCAGTTTCAGCCTTATTAGAAATTATGCAGTTCAAATATTAAAACAAGAGGGCTGTGTGAATAGCCCGTGCTCAGCTGACTTAGTTATTCATCATGCTAGTGCCCCGTCACCTCAGAAATGAGATCGAGGTCATCCATGTACTGTCCACTACCATGCACAACATCAAAGTCCTAGCTCAAATAGTTTTCAAGTTATTAAGTGAACACTACAATGTACAAAAGTGACCCTGTGACGTTGGAATGAGGTGAAGGTCTTTCATTTACTGTCTAACTATGGCCCACATAAAGGACCACAACCATAGGTGACATCAAAGTCATAGCTCAAATATTTCTCAAATTATCAGCAAAATAGTAAAATTCACACAAGGCACTGTGATCTCGGGAATTACATAAGGTTACTTACGTACTGTCTAAGTCTTACCTTGACAGACCACCACCATGTGCAACATCAAGGTCCCAGCTCAAATAGTTTTCAAGTAATCAACTGAGCAGTGAAATTTGTGAAAATTGCATTGTAACCTGGGGCATAAGGTCAAGGTCACTTATGTACAGTCTTTTTCTGGCCCTTATAGATAACAACTAGTGTGTGCAATATCAAAGTCCTAGCTCAAAATCGGTTCTCAAGGTATCACCTGAACAGTAAAATTCATATAAAAATTTTAATCCTTCACCTCACTTTGACCTTTCAAGGTCACTCAAGGTCAAAAGTAACAACACCAGAAGAAACTAGGCACTTTCCATTACATGTATGATGGAAACCATGCTGCACCTAGATTGTATCATTACCCAGATTATCCGATAAACCAATATTACTCCTGTACACCAATGCAATGGCTGCCATGAAAGTTCAAAATCCGGAAACTCCATGAATAATTGAAACATCCTTACCAGTTGAACAGACTTGACTAAACTTTTAAGCACAGACTAAATTCAAACCCATTTTGGAGAAATTAGAAATCAATCTGTGCTTTTGTTCTAGAGAAGTCAAAAATAGCTAAAATGTGAAGGGAAAAAAAATCATAAAACAAGAGGACTGTGACAGTTCTGTCCTCAGCTGAATAAGCCCTGTACCCTTGGAAATAAGGTCAAGGTCAACAAGCTATTCTGAAACTCAGTGTCATAAAGGACCATCCCCATGTGCAAGATCAAAGTCATAGTGCAAATAGTTCTCAAGTTATCATGTCAACAGTATAATTCATGTAACTGACCCTGTGAAATTGGGAACGAGGTCAAGGTCACTAATGAAGTGTCTCAATCTTTCCTTCATAAAAGATCACAAACAAGTTCAGCATCAAAGTCCTAGCTCACATAGTTCTAAATTTATGATGTAAACAGTAAAATTCTTATAATTGTCCCTGTGACCTTGGGAATGAACTCAAGGTAATCCATGTACTGTCTTATATGTGGACTTTGCTCATGACAACCACCATGTGCAACATCGAGGTCCAAGTTCAAATAATCTTCAAGTTATCAAGTGAACATTTAAATTTGTGTAAGTGACCCCATTACCTTGGGAATGGGGTCAAGGTAACTCTTATACGTAAGTACAACTTACGTGTCCAATATCAATGTTCTAGGTCCAATAGTTCTCAAGTTATCATATAAACAGTGAATTTCATGTAATACCAAGGTGAAAAACTAACTTTAAAGTTTATAAGGTGCAGCCCTGTATGACTGGTAATAGTACATGCAACAGTGGGGGTGGATGTCAATGTTATGCAAACTGCCTGGGGTCTTGATGAACTCCCATGAGTGACTTACAGAATTAGTCATCCTAATAGTGGTTTGAGCTGTGCACCCTAAGTGGTAGGTATATGTCATGAGGATGTTTCAAATCTTGGGGAATTTCACATTTCCCCCATGGAAAGAATGGATCATGACCCATTCTAAAAGCTCAGTCAGCTAAAAAAGAGACTAATTTCAAGAGATTGTTATATGGTTCAACCTTGTCAATGTCCAATTTTTAGAAAGAAGATATAAGGAATATACCACTTATGGTAACCATTATTAACATGACCAAGTGAAATATATACCACTTATGATTGCCACAACTCAATCCACTATTAGGATGACCAAGTGTATCATATACCTTACATATATATGCATAACAAGTTCATTCGAAACAGAAGGTTTCAATCATGCCTTAACCATGCTTATAAATATTGACCACAGTTGGGGTCGATCTAATGTACTTCTGACCAAAAGCCTCCAATCCTTTATAAGAACACAAAACACTTTTTACGTGCCACCCATAAGCACCATACATGTGCTGATATACCACCTAGTCCCATAAGCATCATCTGCTGATATGTATATACCACAGCTGATCCCATCACTGAAAATAGTGGCCGTCATGTGAGCCTGTGACCGTCTCTTTTAATGCACAGTTTAGTATTTTATATAGAGATTTATAAAGGCTCTGCCTGTTTTTTTATTGTTTTAAAAAAAGCTTTTGATTAAATGAAAAGTTTTAATGGATAGGTCACTGTGATCCAATTGCTTAACCGAGTGACCAAGTTTTGTTGAACAACACACCCTTTGGTAATGATACGTGTGTGTGTGTGTGTGTGTGTGTGTGTGTGTGTGTGTGTGTGTGTGTGTGTGTGATGAAATGAAGGCAAGGACTTAAAAAATTACAGCCTGGATTTATTTCATGGATAGGTCTCTGTGACCCAGATACTTGACCTAGTGAACTAGTTCTGTAACATAACACACCCGTGGGTCATGATACAAGTGTATAAATGTCTGATGAAACTATGTCAAATATTAGAGGAAATACAGCCAGGACAGTATTTCACATAAATATGTCAATGAGACCCAGGTTATTGACAAAGTGACGTAGTTTGTTACATGACACGCCCTTAGGGCAAGACACATTTGCAAAGAAAGTTTCATGAAGCTAAGTTAAATATATAAAGAATCAAATGCAGCCCAGACACAAAAGTTAAATGGACAGGTCACAGTGACCCAGATACTTAACCTAACATCCCAGTTTTTTTCCATGACACACTCTTGGGTTATCATATATGTGTGTGAAGTTTCATGAAACTAAGTGAAAGGCTTGAAAAATTACAGGCTGGACACAATTTTACGTAATTAGATCACTGTGCCCCAGACATTTGGCCCAGTGACCTAATTTTCTTTGAAAAAATTCCCCAGACCCACACATAACATACATGTGCCAAATATGAAAGTAATAAGTCTATGGGGGGCAGAGCAATAATGAAATTAGTTTTACAGCAGATATTTAACCTAGAGACTTTCATGAAAATTTGTCAAATATTAGAAGAATCAAATAAAGCAAGACACAACAAGATATGTTTCTAAAACATAGATCCCCCCCGCCCTCATTACCCTTGCCCTCGCTACCCTATTGATAGTGGTAGATGGGGCACTCGTGACCTTACAAAATTAGTGAAGTTTGATCATACATCAATGTCAGAAAACTATATCAAGGTCACCCATCTTCATTCTCAACCTAGTCTTTATAGGGAACCACAAAGCTGTGCAATATAAAAGTCATAGCTGTAAAGTACAAGTTATCATGCGGAAATCATGAAACCATATTAAGTAAAGTGGCTCTGTGACATTTGGAATTTGGTCAAGGTCACCCATCTTGGATTAGCCCCGAATATGGACTATAATCGTGTACAATAGAAAAGTCCTAGCTTCAAAACCTCTTCTGTTATCATGCAGAAACCAAAGTTAAATCAGGTGAATATGTGACCTTGGAACTTAGATCAAGGTCACCAAACTTTACATTTCTTTTAGCTCTTAACAAGGACTATAAAGCGGTGCAGCATCCAGGTCCTTGCTCAAAAACTTCTTCAGTTATTGTGCAAAAACAACAGGAAGTCTACTGTCTGTGTGTGACCCTCAAAACTGGGTCAAGGTCACCCATCTACAAACTCAAACTAGCCCTCATAGGCAACCATAAAGCCGTGCAATATAAAAGTGCTACCTCTAAAATGCAAGTTATCATGCAGAAATAGTATTCAACCAAGTGGCTCTGTAACCTATGAAATTAGGTCAAAGTCACCCATCTTCAAACTTGACCTAGCCCCGAATAAGGACAATTATCCAGTGTAATATAAAAGTCCTAGCTTATATACCTCTTCAGTTATCGTGTGGAAACCAAAGTTAACTCAGGTACCAATGTGAACTTGGAAATTTGATCAAGGTCACCCATCTTCAAACTTTGCCTAGCTTTTGACTAGAATAATACACCTGTACAGTATCAAAGTCCTAGCTTAGAAAACTTCTTGAGTTATTGTGCGGAAACCACAAGAATTCTACAATCTCTCTGTGACCCTGAAAACTGGGTCAAGGTCACCCAACTTCAAACTCAACCTAGCCCTTACAAAGAACCATAAAGCTGTGCAATATGAAAAGTCCTAGCTCCAAGGTATAAGTTATCATTCAGAAAGCATGAAACTATATACAGTAAAGTGGCTCTCTGACCTTTAAAATGAGATCAAGGTCATCCATCTTCAAACTTCGCCTAGCCCCTAATATGGACTATAATCCTGTGCAATATAAAAGTCCTAGCTTAAAAACTTCTTCAGTTATTGTGCGGAAACCAAAGTAAACTCAGACACCACTGTGACCTTGGAAATTACGTCAAAGTCACCCATCTTCGAACTTTGCCTAGCTTTGGAGTAGAATAAAACACCTGTATAGTATCAAAGTCCTAGCTTAAAAACTTCTTGAGTTATTGTGCGGAAACCACAGTCTACCGACCGACCGACCGACCGACCGACATGTGCAAAGCTATATGCCCCTCCTTCTTCGAAGGGGGGGGGGCATAAAAATTTTAATAGATACCGTAAAAGTGGAAATATTCCAAAGTGGAATTTTCCCTTGGGAATATTTCACGAATTTATTTTGCCCACTGTAGCTTTCTGTAGCCATGTACTTCACCAGTGCATAAAATTGATGGTCGCCCAGTCGACATAGTCGATTAAATTACTGTGTGGGCGATCCAATTGTTGGATCAAGTCGACCAGGTGGTCGAGTCCAAAAAAAATCAGAAGTCACTTCTGATTTTTTTTCTAGTCTGCTTTATGATTGTTATTGATATTCTATGTTGGGAATACGAAATATTTACAAGAATAATCCTGTACATTGTCTTTGCTGTATATGTTCTTTGTTGGACTATCTGACAGCATGAGCGTCATTCATATGACTTTTTAAGTGGCTGATTCAAGGCCGTTTCAAATTCCTGGTGCTGTTTATTTACATACAAGGATGCACATTTTATTGTAGAAAAACATCAATTCTCCCCGACGGCTATTTCGATTTTGCGTTAAAAATGAATATTTTCCTTCCTCGATGATTAAAATTAATGATCGGCCGTTGTTTGTGACGATTTGCATGATGTAACTTTGCAAAAATTGGGTGATTTCATCGTCGTGGTCTCGATCTTTCTTTCATCTACCCGTCATGTTCTTCACATTGTCAAAATGCTGAGAACCTTGTCTGTTTTAAGAACAAGCTCTCTGATTGGCTGAAACAAAAGTATTTTATAGGAAACCCCACCAAAACTGCTTCTATTTCAAACGGATACGTCATTATTTTAGTCGGAAACTACCGAAGACGATTCTCCAGAATATTCTAGGTCAGTCAGCGGGGCCCAGAATCGATCACATGGTATTCGCCATCCAATCAAATGCGTCGTTTTTCTACATGATGTTTTGTTCTGGAGTACTCGCTACCTCGGATTGTGAAGTCTGGCTTGAAGGACGGGCGACATTTCTATACACACAAACAACGATAACGGACAATTTATTCAAGCAAGAAACAAAATTTAACGCTGATAATTGATCACCATGATAACATACATCCAGTCTTTGCGTACAAAAGAGCAGCAGGTCCATTTTTTTCACGGAAAGAGAGTTAAATATGCCAGAAGCAGGTAAACATGAAAATACCGCTGCTGCATGTGTTGCTCATGTTAACAGTTTATCGGTGACTGGGGTAAATTGGGTTTATCAACTAATTACCGCAGCAACAAACAAACTTGACCACTATAATTTAATGACAACTATGACACACAACTGATCTTTAGAAAAATTTAAGAGGAACGATCATTCGTGACGCAACCCAAGGAAAATGCGCGGACAAGTGCCAATGCACTTGTATTCACACAGGCTTGATCACAAATTTGATCAATTCGTGATTGGGATCGATATATTCACTTTGTTAGTGTGTAAGGCACAAGTATTTTTTTAAATTGACAGGGAAACCACATAGAAATGCAGAGAAAGTCATACTCAGCAAAAGGCATCATGCAGGGCCAGGCAAGGGCTGAGGTGATTAGTACAGCTAGAAAAATGGCTGCGACAGAAATGTTAAGTGCAAGGAAAAGAGCGAAACAAATACGCGAAGAAAGGAAAGCAGACCTAAAAAGAAAACATAGTGAAATGAGCGAACGTGAAGACAAAAGAGTTGTAAGTGAAAACTTATTACATGGCATTACAGAAATAGGAGGTTTATGGTGTCTGAAACACAAATGGACAAAGAACTGAATTTGTCCAGAGAGTCACTAAAAAAAGCCGCTTTGAAGACACAAATTAAAGTAAGAAAGATTTTGCTGCCACAGAAATTTGAAGACATGTCTGTTTTCGCCTTTCCGTCAAATAGACGACAACTGTCCTCTTCGACAAAATCTGCTGAAGTTGACCGTGTCTGGAAGTGTGGGCAAGGAATCTGAAAAAAATTCAAGACTGTCTTTGTCATCCAGAGATCTCGTAAGACAAATCAGTCTTTCATTTGTGGAGTGGCAGTGACACAGGTGTAGAACGCTGGTATCACGGAGTTATCGGCAAAATCATCAAGTCCAATGAAGTGGTAGAATTTCAAGTATTTTATTTTGAGGATGCGGATGTAGCAGGAAACCGCATTACTTAGAACGTGATGAGCCCATAACAGACTTCAAGAATGGAGACCTGGTTGTCTCCTGGTGAACTGATAAAAAGAAAGAAAAACAATGCATGCAGGTCTCTCAATAGGAGTGACTAAATTAATATAATGTTATTATAATCATAGTCTGGTCAGACTGAAAATCTCGAGTTATACTCATTACAGACATTTGGTAAATACATCAATATACAGTATTTTGTGGAAAATGAAAAAAAAAATGGTACATATATATTGTCATACATAATTCTACTTGCACTTATGTTGCAATAGAATTTATTTTTGTCATTGTAGTCATGTTTCGACCAGAATGAACATTTCAGTAGTACTCGTCACGGACATATGGGTAACACGTCAATGCTGTTGCGTGAAAAATATCAAGTTGGTAGATCCTGTCAAAAGTTCCCCACTAGTGCATATAGTCTTTAACTCTTTCTATGTTAACATAAATGTTTAAAGTTTGTGTGATTCCTCTTTGGATTGAATCGTGAAAATTTCGGATAACCTCATTGCAAACACACCAAACTGCCCATGTAGGTTTCTTCTCAAACTGACAAAACTTGAGATTTTTTGTTCTTTTTTTTCACAGTGTTTTGTGGCTCCATCATCTGCTGCCCCCTTTTTAATTCTTGCTCTCAACCATATCCAAATGATGCTGTGTATAAAACTTTAAGCACGTCACGCATGTAGATATTGCTAAAATTAGTCTGTATTGCCTTAAGTCTTTAATTCTTTCTATATTAGAATAACTGTTTAGAGTTTCCATCACATCTGAACTTTATCCAAATTCAAAAGTAAGCACTTCTCAGATAACCTCATTGCAAAAACACGCATAGTATGGAAATGGAAACATTTAACTACTGCCCATGTAGGTTTCTTCTCAGCTTGAATTTATTTGAGATGTTTCTGTTCCTATCTTTTCCCAACATTTTGTGTTAAAACTATTATCGGCAGCCTCTTCTTTAATTTTTTTCTGTACCATATGTTATGAAAATGTGTATAGCTGTTTGCTTTTATTTGGAAAGGTCACTGTATTCATTGAGTGTGTGCCGGGTCATTGAGTTCAATGAGTACTTTGCAGGGTCACTGCCGAGTCACTGAGTTGGCCTGTTTTGTGGGTGAATCACATTTAACTAACTGGTAAACATGTGGAATAAGCTAGAATGGTGACCTACATTCATATGAGGTGATCCAGACAGGTCTCAATGCAATGGGATTTGTGACTTACTGTTAAAACTCTAGAACAAATTAGAGAGTTTTCCGTATAAATATACATATATATATATATATATATATATATATATATATATATATATATATATATATATATATATATATATGTATATATATATAAAGCAGATATTTTCCTGACTGAGAGGGAGAGAATTCATGATCTGACAGGCGCTGTGTGACAACAAGCCAGTGGGACTGTGAACTATTGTTATTACCTGTGGAGTGTGGACATCGTCTTGAGTGGACTTCTACATTTCGTGCTACCCATTTACACTTTGTACCTGTGGAGTGGGGACATTGTCTTTGAGTGGACTGGTATATTGTACCACATTGGAACCAAGCCGTACCTCGGTGGGATTGGATCAGCACCACACCTTTTAGTACCACATTGGTCCCAAACCGTACCTCTGTGGGATTTGTACCAAATCATTTGGCAGCTGTCATAGGACTTGGAACTTTCGGACAGTACCTGTGGATAATCTCACCAGGGATTAGGATTTACCTAATAGTTTAGAAAAACATGAACCACATTCATAAATTTCAAACCCAGCAATAACAGCAAAGAGATTCCAGACTTACCAAAGCATCAACATCATCCTTCAATACCAATATGAAGAAACAAATTTCACTCATGACTTGAGACAGGCAGTCACCATTAAAAGGCAACAGGTGGTTTTAACCCGGTCCTCTAAACCTTTGAAATATTTTTCATTAATACAGACTAGTCTATAGTGTCAGTATAGAGTACAAATAACAACATACCTGTTTGATTGACATGTAAGTTAAGAACATATGTGAGGAATCCATCCCTTATTTTTATTAGAATTTGCCTCCAGTTTAATAAACTGTTTTATTTTTCATTTCAGCATGATTATGAATATTTCAAACCGTTTTAAACGCATTAAGTAAATGGCAAGAGTTGCTGTGCTGCCTGTGAAGAGTACATTTCTCCATAGTGGAATGAATTTTAGCAGGCGAAAAGCAGGCCTTGAATGAATAAGAGAACAAACGAACAAAGAATGCTATGGATAAATGAACGAAATGACGCGACATACCAAAATGAAATTGAATAAATGAATTGGTGAAGAAAGAAAGGAAAGAAAAATATGGTGGATATAAATGAAAAGTTAACAAAGTTGTTGTCAATAGTAGTTGTGTATTATTAAGGTCTTCTCAAAATGCCCAACAGAACTATCGCGTTGGTTATTTCCTTAGGAATTAATAAAACTGTTTTTTTTTTCGGGGGGGGGGATGTTCACGGCTATATATAACACGAAGGTTCACGTATTCACCCACGCATAAGTTTAGTGCTATCGTACATTTTGAAGGTCATTGTACGTGAAAGCACAACATATTGCCTCATCAACATGAGAATCTGGCCGCCAAAGCCCGCTTTCCAAACTTTAATATTAAGATTTAGACATTTACAAGGACCATATAACTTAGGGATGGTTCAACATTATCATCATTTTTGAATTAGTACTTAGGGTACTAAATTTCATGACCCCCCTCCCTCCCCCCAAATTAGTACTTTAAAAATGATGATTTTCCCCCCAAATTATAGCAAAATTGCACAAAACAGGCCAAAAATTGACCATCATTTTCCATATCCTGTGAAAGTGTACAGACCCATTTAACCCCCTCCCCCCTTGCATACTGTAAGTACTAATTAAAAAATGATGAAAATGTTGAACCATCCCTTATGGGAGATGTGATTTAGATTGGATTTATACTTTGCAGCATTTGAGGTGCGTAAAACGCAGGTAAACATGCAAGTTTGAGTGCAGTAATTCGCTGGTCAAAATAGCAACTTGGTTCAAAATTCAAAATTGATCTCTTTATTCCCAGCAGAGATGGGTATTGCCATCGAAATTTTAAATGATATGAGTAGGCCTATGTAAAATGCATTCAATGTAATTTAATCAAATTATCCATGCAAGGAACATGGACAAAAGAAAATAATGGATGAGAGCACAATCCGTTATCTCCACTCGGGGCAAAACCACCATCACCATTCCCTCCCCCACTGGCCACTCTCATGGCGGGCCGATCGCAGTACCAGAGTACTGCATTACGTCAGCTTGGACTTTTGACGTAATAGCACATTTCTCAAAAGGTTGTTTACCGAAACGTGGTGCGTTTCTGGCCACCGGTTTACAGCTTCTGATGAGCCCAATCTGGTGGCGAAACGCGTCGAACTTTCACTCCACCCATCTGAAAAGATTTTTTTCAGTTGACTCCCAACCCGTCAGGTGCTTGCCTGGTATTTTACACTATTCCCAATTTGAACCTGACATTTAAAGATTCCATGCCTATAAATGTCAGGCCACCTGCAGGAACAAAAACATGATAGTTAAGATAACGATTTAGTGTTAAATGTAGCTGAGGGCTCAGATATTGATGAATGGAATGGGGATGGGGATGACCAGGTCACTTTTGTACCAGCATTGCATACTGTCACAAGGCATGGTCGCTTCGCTGGTCCATGGAACTGTTTCATGTATGTGAATCACTGAATGGTGGGAAAAATCATGATGGGGATGATGAAAGTGGGCAAAGTACCATGAGAACTGTTTTCCAGAGAAAATAAATAACCAACTGATATTTTGACCTCTTCTACAATCCCACTTAATTTCATGAAGATCCATGAAAAAATTAAGCATGCTGGTCCTGTCACAAGATGGTCACATTTTGACCCATATATTACATCAAAAATAGGTGGCGCCACCAGCATTGACGTCGACATAGGTATTTATGCACTTTATTAGTCCTTAAAGTTATATGTACCTAGCTAAAAACTGTGGGGTGTAGAACATTCACAAGATATCTACTATATTCCAACGGGCAATTTAACCTTGACTTTCAACTCGGACTAAAAATCATTAGTATAAAAGATGGGTGCCCCGTATCCAGCTTACCATACATGGTCTGTTTGTTCAAATCGGGTGATAATTTTTCGAGTTATTAATGAAAGACAATAAACATGGACAGGCGCCAAAATACATAATGATTAGGTCACGGTGACCCAAAAAGGAGATCACCAAGTACAGTTTTATGCACAATGTAATCAATTGCAATTTTGATCTGGAGGCTCAATTCTCCTTGCCATTGATGCCCAAGCTGCATCCTGCCATTACAAAATCACCTCTTTCATTTTTACAGTATTGGCGACCTCACGAAAATAGGTCAGGGTCACTGATACTATATTACAGACTAGCATTGGACATTGTCTACACATCCTATCAATTTGGCGCGTGTCTTCGGTTGTTTCCAGTCTGTTTCTTCCTTGCATTTTAACACTTACTTTTTGAGTTAAAGGAATTTTAAAGCTTTTAACATATTTTGGCTTATAAATTCCTTCAAATTATAGGTGGCGCCACCAGTATCATATGCAACTGAGACTTTGACCTCTGCAGCCCCACTGAAATTCATGAAGATCTATTAAATATTCTGGATGCTAGAGCGGTCACATGAATTTCACCTTTTGACAAGTATATTACATAATACTGTAGGTGGTGCCACCAGTATCGAGCTTGACCTAGATTTCCATACAGTTGATAAGTCCTGAAAGTTATATGGGGCTACCTTGAAAACCGTGGACCGTATAGCGCTCACAAGCACAAGTTTACGGACGGAATGACGGACAGACATGAGTGATCGCATAAGCTTTCCCACCTGTGGTCACCAGAGATAAAAGCATGCAACACTTTAATTTGCGTATTAAAACTCGGGAAAATTATATTTTGAAGTCGAAATAACGAGAAAAATTACGATAGTTCAAAAAAGAAACACGTAATTCGGAGAACATGAGAAAAAGTCCAAATTTTGAGAATATTAAACTCCATATTTTGAGATTTAAAACTCGAAATTTCCGGGGAAAAAATAAAATATCAAGAAAAACTCGAAATTTTGATTTTAAAAAACCCCTCCCAATTTCGAAGAAAAAAAGGCGAAGTTTCGAGTTTTTGAATTCGAAATGTCAGGAAAATCACGGAGTTTCGAGAAAGATCACGAAAGTTCGAGATTTTTAGAAGAAAAAAAACACAAGAGGCCCTAAGTTAGGCTGGTGAGTCTGTCGGCCAATTATGTTTCCAAATGAAATATGTTTAAACCAAAATTTGAGGTTATAAACCCGATATTTCGAGATAAACTGAAAATTTTGACATGATAAAGTTGATATTTCTATAAAAAGCAAGAAATTTGGATATGTAAAACTCAAAATTTCGAGAAAATAACTCGAAATTTCGACCTACATATTTCTATTTTTTCTAGTCCTATTAGGCTTCGGTTGTTTCCAGTGTGTTTCTTCCTTGCATTTTTAAAAGTTATGGCCTACATCATGTATACTATTAATTTTTATTATGTGTAAATATCAATATTTATGAAGTTTCGTGGCATAGCAAACTATCTAAAATATTTTTAAAGTTTTCCACACTGTTTTTAGTGGTCATAGTGAAGAGGAAAAACCGTTGAATCTAGAGATATCACGGAGGGGGGGGGGGGCTGGTTGGGGTGGCACGGGCATGCAGGCCAATAATGAAATTAAATAACTGAATATATTTGTATATTGAAATCACAGGGAGTAATAAATTAAATAACTGAAATATCTGGTAATCAAGTCACAGAGAGAACAAGGACCTGTAGAATCCGATCCACGCGACTGACTTAGTATGTCAGTCTGTCTTTGTTTGTCCCAAGGGTGCTCACTGTAGAGAGGTTTCACTGTATGAGTAAACACTTTTTCTTTCTTTCTTTTTTCTTTCTTTATGCTTTATTGATCAAAGTAATCACACGTCAAAGGTGATAGTTTTGCGACATCTGCATGTGCCTGCGATAAATAATAGTCGATAGATGTGACTGAAAATTCAACATGGAGTGACGAATTGACTGTGATCTGTTAAAGGTGGCACCACTAAATTGAATTTCCCATAGGCGGCCATTATAACACATCCTGGCGTATCTCAGAGTAAGAGCTTTAACTTTAATGAAGACTATGCTCACCAATTAAGTTCAAGTCTGCCTCACAAAATAAGAGGCATTAACATATATGATGACCACCAAACTTTTGACTTTGCCCCACAAGTAGCGATCATGTTGGATTTTCACTTGTCCGCACCCAATATCAGCTTTAAATTTCCGACCACCCCGGAAAAAAATTATGCCCAAAATTAATTATTTAAATCACTCTATTTTGTGATGGCAAAATCTGAATTAAAATTATATGTAACAGATTTGAGCCTGCCACAAATTCCACCACTCTGGTCAAGCCAAATCCTACAGTGCTGGTCATTAGACATTATACCTTTGTGCTGCCCTCTGTGGCCAATTTAGGGGTGCAACCTAAAGGGGTCTCGAGATTAACTGCGGCCTTGCCACTCGTCTGACAGACGAGTCCAAGTGAACAGGTTTTGAAACGGAAATGCTGATTGTTTTAGGCGATTCCTCGTTTGATCCAAGAGGCTGACCGGAAAGGGGTCTTGGTTTCACAATAAGGGCTGTAACAGAAAGTGTTCTCCGGTGTTTCTATACCCGCATAGGATATAGGCAGTAGCATGTCCAGGATATGGAGGTAGTCTAGCACTAATTTTCCTAGAATATAAAGCCAAAAGACAAGTTAAGAACTTAAAATATATTTGGGATCTGGTTTTTAAAAAAGTTTTCCACAGTGGGCACCATGTGACTGACAATTTTCTGACATGTTGCCATCCTTGAAAATGTGCAATTTTGCAGGCTGACCGCTGAATGCGAATAAATTTGCGTCCTAAATCCCACCAGCATTCGCCTTTTTATGAGGTTTTAGTTTCTCTTCTTTAGTTTTATCAAAATCACAATTTTTTAAAAAAAATTAAAAGATCATAGGTGATCGTCTCAACAATACCTTTCATTCCGTTGAAACGCACTTCCATGCAATCTATTGCATTTTATATTGTTTTTCTACTCACCTGATTAATTAAATTTTTCTACGACATTTTTACAAATTGCAAATAATATAACATATTGCCACAATTGTTAAATATTGCCGCCGCATTACAATTTTCTGTCTTTTTTTCTAGTACAAGCTATTACAAATTGCTGCATAACGGCCAATCACGATTAGGTTAACAAAGATCCGATTACTTAGTTGTATAATGCTGTTTTCCCATTGGATGATATTTTTATGATAATAATAAGTAAAACTATGATCATTTTATATTCATAAAGACTATATTGCTAGACATCGATATCGTCACTAAGCTTTCTAAATCTAATAATTGACTTGCATATTTAAATTTTTGAACATTTAAAATATTGTCCAATGCACTTGGCTTGTGGTGCACTTTGGCGATGCTGGGGACTCATCATTAGAACTTATAGCTAAATAAAAAAAATCAGCATAGTACATTCCTGCTCTTTTTTTATGTGATTTATATCCAACATAGATGGATCTATTAAAACAGGCAGAGAGAAAATACAACAGATTTTTAGATATTGAAGCCCGATATGTGGGTCCATAGTGGGTTGATTACCACCAAGAACGTCGTTCAGAAGGCGATGCATATTATTATTGGTAGTGACCATTTGGTGGCTCCCATTTACGGTTTCCATTGACCAACTTGGTAGCACACCGTGTGAAATTTTACCATTTCCTTTATTTCGCACGAATTCCATATTTTTGATAATGAGTCTTATTAAAATATGGTGTCTAAATTTAGCAAGTTTATATTTTATATAATCTCATTCTTCCACGAGAGAATGGTCTTGGTTTCGACCAGCGTGTACCCAAGTGCACGCAACGAGAATTTCATTATCATTTAATTGTGAAATAAACCAGGTGGCAACTGTACGTGTCGAGGCTGAGGTTGTTCATGCTTGCTCGTGTATCATGCAGAGTTTTAATGTTTAGCACAATAATTACTCCTTTTTTCACCCATTGCCCTGCCACTCCTATTTTGCATGCATTATAGTTATAATGTTCGTGTTGTCCCTATGGCAATGATAAGTCTATGCTTTTTTTCACACATCAGCCTTGCTACACGCACGCACGCACACACACACACGAAGAAAATAAACAAGTTTGACAGTTCATCATTTTACACATGTTTTATTAGAATAGTTTATTTGTTACAAGAACACATTTTCACACTGCTCCCAGCAGCCACCTTAGATTTAGAAGTAGAAGCTGCAAATGCAGAAAGCGACTATTGTTCATGCAACCCAGACTTTCCGTGGAAAAAAGCATAGGGACAAATCCCCTACATTAAAAACCACCAAAAGATCATTTCCATTGCATATAGCTGGTGAACAACAACAGTTTAGTCTCCGAAATGCCTTTAAGCTTCAACGTTTCCGCGACACATTTTGATTCTCATTCATATGATGAAGGATGGTGGTATAATTTTTAATGACTATCTTAAGAAATTATTCAGAATAATATTTACCCCGAGTGAACATGTTTCCTCAACCACCCTGGCCGTTAAGTGCTAAGACGACACCGTTCATTGGTGTACATCTGAGACAGTTACATCCGACTGTCTCTTGTTGGTGAATGTGACGATGTTTTAGTAAACTCATCCTGGCAGAACTTTACACTGCGTGCGACAGCAAGACTTTTAGACGACTGAAAATTACGCATGTCATTTCATCTCAAGCATCAATCATAACGCATATGACTTGCAGGTCAATGCAAATACCACCTTAGTCTTACACGTTTACTTCTTTGAGTGGCCTTAGAGCTAAGGTCCACATGGCGATGTTTTTTTTTTAAATACATCCTTAAGTGGCCTCAAATAAAACGAAGGTCCACAAGTGCGTGCCTCTTGTTGGAACGGTATTGAAGGGCTATTTTTTCTTGTCTTTAGGAAATCTTACGTGATCACCACAAACACGACTTTCGTGGCAGATTTGAAAGCTAAATGCACCAAAAGCACGTATTTCAACTTTTACAAAAAAAAATATAAAATAAAAAAAATAATAAATTGTCAACATCTCTCCCTTTCTCTAGCCATCCAAATAGTCGCTCATCTACTTCTGAGTCTTGTCTAAATAAACTCGTCTGCAGCTATGTGGTAGGCCTATAGTACGGTCTAAATCTACTTGCCTTTCAATCTATAACTGCCTACTTCCCTGCCTGTGAATCCGTAGTTATCTACCTGGCTATCCATTTACAGCTACCTGCTGTGTGTCCATCTAAATCTCCCAACCCGCCTGCCCACCTAAAGCTACCTACCTGCCTGTCCAACTAAAGCTACCTACCTGCCTGTCCACCCAAAGCTACCTACCTGCCTGTCCACCTAAAGCTACCTACCTGCCTGTCCACCTAAAACTACCTACCTACCCGTCCACTTGAAGCTACCTACCTGCCTTTCCATCTATAGCTACCTATCTTTCGGTCACCATATCAAATCAAAAATCTAATAAGTAGATAAGTAGATCCAGGAGAGAGATGAGTGTAATAAAATCATTACAATACTATTAATGCATGAAATTTGTGGTGAAGAAGCTTATCAGTATTACACTTTTAAGCTTGTCATAGCATGTCATAGCTATCAACGTACTCAGGAGAGCATAAAGCCTTCAAAATTTGCAGTTATAACTGAAACCTACCACTCCAACATTGAGACAAGTACACTGTTTAACCATGTAACGCCCGTGTACAGCCTGCGAGCGATATTTTAGAAAAACAAACATTTCTTTCTTCACAGAACTTTTTGCCTGAATTTTTTTATTTTCCGACAGAATAAGACCACATAAATATAATTCCTCACAATACGCCTGTATACAACCGGCGAGCAATATTTTAGAAAACAAACATTTCTTTCTTCATAGAACTTTTTGCCTGATTTTTTTAATTTTCTGACAGAATAAGACCACATAAATATAATTCCTCACAATACGCCTGTATACAACCGGCGAGCAATATTTTAGAAAACAAACATTTCTTTCTTCATAGAACTTTTTGCCTGAGTTTTTTTAATTTTCTGACAGAATAAGACCACATAAATATTATTCCTCACAAAGGTAAATCTTTGACATCCCTTGTGCACTCTACGACCATATCAAAATGTGGAAAACTGTTTGCAGGGTGTACATCCCCGTAACGGCACTTCTCAGATTGTCATTTTAAAAATTCATATCGCCACCTGTCGTCTGCTTGGAAATGACGAATATGTCGGAACAGCAGAATCCATTACGTCGAAGAGTGTCATCACAGCAGTCGATCACCACCTATAAAAGATACAAAACCAAAGGCGAAAAATATATCCGGAAATAACAGGGTAAAAAGAAAGCTCTGATCCTGTAAATAATGAATTAGAAATGTATGGTGAAAATACCATATGACGACCGTAGGTCTAAGCCTGCATACAAACTATAGCTTTCCTTTGATTTTAAACTTTTGAAACAAATAGATTTATTAAACACTGCGCAATTTTTTTTATTACAGTGTTTCGAAATGCAACGGAAAATCAATATAACAGGATAAATAAATTTTCCGCATGTCTTCATACGCTTTTACTTGATATGTAGATGTAGAAATTGATCATTTGGCGATGGAAGAGTTACGCCGCAATTATGTCAGAACAAGGCATGCTTTCTTCAATCTTATATAATCAAACAAAATCAAACTTACATAGTTGCATTTTTCACATTTTCTGTTCAACTATGGTTTAATTTCGTTATGCCTTGGAATCTGCGTCTGCACTATCAAATTAATATACTTCAAAGTAATTGAGTCAAACAGTAACCCAATCAGATATTAGACCATCGGAAAACACATGTTGATAATCTAAAACTTATCAATCCAGCAAGAGACCTGGTCTGGCACTTGGGGACCAGAGATTTTGAACTAACTTTCACGTGTTCTATGCCACAGCTTCCATATTAATTACAAATCACCCAGTAGAGCATTTACTGAAAGAAACCTTACTTTGTCTACCCCTTCACAAAAAAAAAAAAAAAAAAAAAACAGGATAACGCGCACAGACAATGATAGTCTCAAATCCTCAACACTGGACATATAGACTTGAAAGTTTACAGCGTTAAAGCATAAATAAATGAATTGTACCTTAAAAAGCCATTTAATAGTTTTTAATTATTCTCACCAGAGGAAAGTATCTATGCTAATTTTAAGCTAGTTCTGCTAATCCATTTACCATATACTTAACAAGAAACGGACACAAAGACAGATAAGCCAAAACATAATGTATCCTAATTGAAAACTATCATCTGGTGATGAAGGCGTTATGCCGCATTTATTTCATAAGAAAGCGTGCTTTCTTCAATGTGGTATCGTTAAATCAAAATTTAAACTTACCAGGTTGCATTTTTTTCACATTCGTTTCTGTTCAGCCATGGCTTATTTTCGTTATCCCAAATAGATTAAATATTAGACCTTCAGAAAGTACATGATGTTGATAATCTGTAACGTATCAATGCAGCAAGAGACATGGTCTGGCACTTGGAGGATCAAAAAGAGATTTGGAACCAGTTTTACGTGTTCTGTGCCACAGCTTCCATACAAATTATGAATCGTCCAGTAGAGTATTTTCTGAAAGAAACAATAATACGTGTGTACCCCTTCACAAAACCATGATAATGGGCACACAAAGTAGTACAGACAATGATGTAATGATAAGTTTCAAATCCTCAACGCTGGAAATAGACTTGGAAGTTAACACCGTTAATGCACAACTAAATGACTTGTCACCTAAAAAGTCTAACAATAAGGTTTAATAATTCTGATGAGTAAAAGGTATTTGTGCCAAACGTAAGGAAGTTTCGTCAATCCGTCTGCGAGATACTAATGAAGAAACGGACACATGGACAGATAAACCAAAGCAATGCCCCAGATAAGAAATTATCATTTAGCGATGAAGGGATAAGGCTGCACTTATGTCACAAGGCGTGCTTTCTTCATTGTGGGATAATCAAACTTACCTGGTTGCATTTTTGTTCACATTCGTTTCTGTTCAGCTACGGTGTACTTTCGTTAACCGGAATTTGTGTCTGCAATACCAAAGGAATAATATCCTTCAAAGTACATGGAGTCCAACAGTAGCCAAACCAGAGTAAATATATTTTATTCCGAATGATACAGTCACAAAGAAAAAATCAGTAGAGCTGGTGCAGAATTAAATAACTGTAGCTGGAAATCACGTCCAAATTCTGATAATGAACAATCCATCATAATACATACTGATGTCACAACAAGACGTGCTATCTTTTAAGTAGCATAATTAAAGCCAAAAAACCTCATTCTGGTTTCTGCCACCAGATGGTATTAGCGCTCGAAATATGGCAGGGACGTAAGAATAGGGTGTATACACAGCTGCATTTACACACTTGTTACTTTTAGCTGCCTGCATGATTAACTTTCGTCATCTCCTGGAATCTGAGTCTGCAATACCCAAGTAATGTACTTTAATCTAACTCAGTCATACCAATCCGACAAGAGATCTGATTGCACTTGCTGTAGCTTTCATAGATGGCGATTCGTTACAAAGTATTTTTTAAAAGTAACAAAGAAACCTCTCAAATGAACACTTGCAAAGTACGGTGAAAACATATGGCCACTGTAGATCTGTGTCTGCATAGGAACTGTTAACATTTGTTTTAATTTTAAAGATTTTGAAGCTTAAAGATTATTGAAAACTGATCAAACTTTATATAAAAGCGTTCCAATATGCAATGAAAAAACTGGCCAATATTGGGGGCTTGATGGATTTTCTTAATATCTTCATTGGCTTTTCTTTGATGTATAGATGATTGGAAAAATACCACATGGTGATAAGAAGCTTGCTGACGTCACTACAAAGCGTGCTATCGCTCATGTGGTAAAATAGAAACAAACACATACTCGGTTGCATTCGTTGCTTTAAGCTGCCTGTTCCTGCATGATTTACTTTTGCCATCCCCTGAAATCTGTGTCTGCAATAGCAAAATAATAAACTTTAATGTAATTTAGTTACACAGTACAGTATGACTAGAATCACACGAAGAAACTCCTCTTATTTTTTAAAAATCACGTTCCAATCTGTCGTCTTATGGTCTTTTGGCCGGAATACGAAAACATACTAAATGGCAATACTCACTAAAATGTGGCAATATCTACAAACTTGATAGGATGACATTATTAATGAATGTGTATACAATAATTAAATTGAAATATGATTGCCTATATTCTGGTGAATAAATTCAGTCAATTCATAGTTCTGCTTAGCCCGCTACGCTTTTTAAAACAAATTCTTTCTTTGTATGACAGAAGTTATTCTGAATGTCATATATTAACAAAAACAAACAAACACGTGAACAAATAAGTCAAAGGAAAACATAAACCAAAAATAAACAACATAAAAACAGCTGGTGTAGATCTTGAATACCATACCTGGCAATAATGCTAATAGGCCACTCAGAAAGGAAAAATCCATTGGAAATGAAGAATCCACTTGGTCAGAGTAACATCACATCTGTCGAACTTTATCCGGAAAATATAAATGCAAGAACAGTGAATAATTCATTGGAAACGGAGAATCCATTTGGTCAAAGTAACATCACATCTGTCGAACTTTATCCGGAAAATAGAAACGCAAGAACAATGAAGAATCCATTGGAAACGAAGAATCCATTTGGTCAAAGTAACATCACATCTGTCGAACTTTATCCGGAAAATAGAAACGCAAGAACAATGAAGAATCCATTGGAAACGAAGAATCCATTTGGTCAAAGTAACATCACATCTGTCGAACTTTATCCGGAAAATAGAAACGCAAGAACAATGAAGAATCCATTGGAAACGAAGAATCCACTTGGTCAGAGTAACATCACATCTGTCGAACTTTATCCGGAAAATAGAAACGCAAGAACAATGAAGAATCCATTGGAAACGAAAATTCCACTTGGTCAGAGTAACATCACATCTGTTGAACTTTATCCAGAAAATATTAATGCAAGAGCAATGAAGAATTCATTGGAAGCGAAGAATCTACTTGGTCAGAGTAACATTACATCTGTCGGACTTAATATTATCTATAAACATAAACGCAAGACCAACATGATGAGATAACTGAGGACAAAGAATGCTCTGTTCAATCTAACAATTAGAAAAATGTGGTGAAAAGATGGTTACTGTGGGTCTAGGTCTACATACAGACCGCTACCCCAGCAAACAATGAAGGTTGGCCCCAATGTTGGCCTAATGTTACATTACATTAGTCTGAAAAACACTCTGTTTTGTTCCAAAATGCAAAGCAAAAGCGGTTCATATCAATGCATTTTCCGATACCACTCATTGGCTTTTCTTTGATTTACAGATGATTCAAAAGATCCATCGGACACGAAGAATCCACTTGGTCAGAGTAACATCACGCCTATCGAACTTTATCCAGAAAATAGAAACGCAAGAACAATGAGGAATCCATTGGAAATGAAGAATCCACTTCGTCAGAGTAACATCACATCTGTCGAACTTAATCCAAAAAATATAAATGCAAGAGGAATGAAGAATTCCTTGTAAACGAAGAATCCACTTGGTCAGAGTAACATCACATCTGTCGAACTTTATCCAGAAATTTAAACGCAAGAACAATGAAGAATCCATTGAAACGAAGAATCCACTTGGTCAGAGTAACATCACATCTGTCGAACTTTATCCAGAAATATAAACGCGAGAACAATGAAGAATCCATTTGTAACGAAGAATCCACTTGGTCAGACTAACATAACATCTGTCGGATTTAATATTGTCTATAAATATAAACGTAAGAGCAATATGATGAGATAACTGGAGACAAAGAAAGCTCTGTTCAATCTAACTATTAGAAAAGTGTGGTGAAAAGATGGTTACTGTGGGTGCAGGTCTACATACAAGTTCAGGGGTAAGTCAAATTGTTCTTATCTGAACCTGTACTATACAAATTTAGTAATTATGGTTTGTTTGACAGGGGTTCTTCTTTCATAACGAAGCTCTGCATTTATAAGCAAAACTTCACGTATTAAGCTAATTCATCATTTGCCACGTTCTTATTTATTCTTTATTATGTGGGTTGTCTTTGCTGAATATTTAGCTTAGACAAGGAGCCGCTACTCAGAGAGACATGTACGGGTAAAAGGCTCCGAAACATGTTGAGTAGTTACCCGCTGAAGACCCTTTAATTTATTTGGGCTGATACAGCCTATGTCAAAATTTTACAGAGGAACGTGTGCAATATAGACAATAGTAATTCCATATGTATACAGGTTAGACAGGGACAGGTTAGCTTATGGAGAGTAAAGAGTTCGAACTGCGGAATAGGATATTGACTACCTAGGAAGTGGTTCTGGGCAAAAAGACACAAATACAATACAGACCGTTACCCCAGCAAACAATGAAGGTTGCCCCAATGTTGGCCTAATGTTACATTACATTTGGTCCAAGATTGGGCCAATCTTAATGGTTTGCTGGGAATATTTTTTTTATAATTGAAGCAAATTGATTTTTGAAAACTATTCGAAAATCAAACCGTTCTGTTCCAAAATGCAAAGAAAATGCTGTTCATATTAATGCATTTTCCGACACCGCTCATTGGCTTTTCTTTGATTTACAGATGATTCACAAGATTCATTGGAAACGAAGAATCCACTTGGTCAGAGTAATATCACATCTGTCGGAACTTTATCCAGAAAATATAAACCCAAGAACAATGAAGAATCCATTGGAAACGAAGAATCCATTGGAAACGAAGAATCCATTTGGTCAGAGTAACATCACCACAGTTGTCCTTCGCCAAAAAAATACAAAAGAACCAACATTTTTGAAATACCAGGGAACATAAAAAGTTCTGAGCAAAAAAGTTAGAAAGTGTTGGAAAATTCTATGGCCACTGTGGGTCTTAGTCTACATACATTTTTAGTTTAAACATATTTATTTTCACTGGATTACCCAATAGTACATGAAATATGACTAATCTAGGGGTTCTCCAGACACGGAGACGCACAAAATGATATATACAAGACGCATAGGACAATACAATGTACAAACATGTGACTATGTACTCTGGTAGACATGCTGTAATACAATTAAACAACAAAAACAATATCTAACATTCCAATCCAATTAAGAAAACATGCATATATACACGAATATGCTTAGTAGCAAGCTAACTCGTCCTCAGCACAGGGAGCGACTGAAGGGGAGGTTATAGCTTGCTGGGCGCGGCTGAAGCACCCTGGCTGCAAACTCACACTGCCACTGTGGAGCCGCCAGTGCGCCCAGTAGCTCGGGTGTTCCTTCCCGCCTTGTCATTGTCGACCCACCTGTGGAGACACGATAGAGGACATGGTAGTATTAAAGGTACATACGTTGAACATACAAATACACTGCAATGGTATATGCTGGTTTCGGGATACATATATATGATAAGATACTACACGGTTACAATATAAATCGGCGTGTTTCAACAACAAAATTTTGCATTGCTCTGAAAATTACTGTATTGCATTCTTCTGAAAGTTCTTTACTCCCGAACAGTAAAATACTACATAGTCTGTCACTTGCAACATGCATTATCAGGTTTGGATTAACACCAGGGGCTAACAAAGGAGTGATGGTAAGCAGGAGCTTCTTTCTCTCCTGGACATATTTAGGGCAGTAGAGACAAAAATGTTTGAAATCCTCAGTTGGGTGGGAGCAGGCACAGGTTGGCTGTTGAATGATATTTACTTTATGGAGATCGGAATTAAGTCTAGAGAATCCTAATCGTAACTGGGTATGACAGATGTTAGCAAATCGCTGACCATGGGAGTAGAAATCTGGAGCAATGTCGGCCGCTAGCAGAGTGGCTTTGAGTTTCGACTTAAAGATTTGAAGGGAAAGGGAGTTACGGATATCAGTGGGGAGATTATTCCATAGTTTGGTGGCATCAGGGAGAAAGGAATTTTCAAACCGCTGGGTTCGGCATTTGATGGGGCGAAGGTTGCTGAGAGGCCTATGGCGGAGCGTATGACCAGCCATGGCGGGGTTGCGAGGTATAAGGTTGGATAGGTAGGAAGGAGTTAAGTTAAAATACATTTTGTAGAAAAGGATTAATTTGAAATATTTGCGTCTACTGGCTAGTGTGGGCCAACCAAGTTCGCCTAAGAGTTTGTTATGGGATGTGTGCCTTAGTGCACCAGTGCATATTTTAGCTGCCTCGTACTGAATCGACTCAAGTAAATCACTCAGACCTTGCCCACAATTATCAAAGATAACACAACCATATTCAAGAATTGGCCGAACCATTGAGAAATATAATCTTTCCAGTGTTTTTCGGGATAACTTAAATTTGAATCTTCGAAGAAGTCCAATACGCTGGCTGGCTTTGTTTGTGATGCGTGTGACATGCGCACGCCAGGAAAGATTGTTGGCTAGAGTAATTCCAAGGTGAGTGTGGGTGTCTTCCTCTGGTATGACTGTACCACCTAGAAGGACAGGGGGATGATAAGGTTTATTGATTTTGGCCGAGAAAATAACTGAAATGGATTTTAAGGCATTAAAAACCATGCGCCATAATTTACCCCAGTGGTAAATAAATGAGAGATTTGTGTTCAAGTGGTGTGCCGAATCGGTAGGATTTTGAACTATCTCAAGTAGACTAGTGTCGTCGGCGAAGATGCGGACATCACAGGTCAAGTCATCTACAATATCATTTATATAGACAAGAAACAATAAGGGACCCAGAATTGATCCCTGAGGTACGCCGGCCTGAACAGGAAGCCAAGAGGAGGTACGCCCATGGATAATAACACGTTGAAAGCGGTTTGACAGGTAACAGTTTATCCACATAAGAAGTCCTTCAGATAACCCCAGTTGTCGTAGTTTGAAGAGGAGGCCTACATGCCACACTTTGTCAAAGGCTTTCGAGATATCTAAGAATACCATTCTGGCCTCCTTGGAATTTTCAAGCCCATTGTAGATATTGTGGAGAATACTTATTAGTTGGTTGGTAGTTGAATCATTAGCTTTAAACCCAGAGTTCTTATCAGTTAGTAGGTTGTTGCCTATTAGATATTCATAAAGAAAATTAAAGACCAGTCGCTCGAAAACTTTCGATACGTTGCACAGCAGGGAAATTGGACGATAGTTACTCTTGATTTGTTTATTCGATTTTTTAAACACAGGGCAGATATTAGAGCGTTTCCAAGAGTCGGGAAATTGAGAGACACTGAGAAACAGGTTGAAAATTTTTGTTAAGGGCTTGGAGATCGAGTCAGCAGTATTTTTTAGGAGAGTGTTGCCAATATTGTCGGGTCCTGAGGCAGAAGTTAATCTCAAGGAGAGCAAAACTTTCCTGACACTTTCTTCATTGAGCGTGAAATCACTCATGCGTGCCTCAGTACGATAGGTAAAGTTTGGCAGGGGAGGTGCATCATTATCGGCATGGGTAACGCATTGACTAGCGAAGTAAGTATTAAATACTTCACACTTTTCGGTAATGCTAGAGATAATTTTACTGTCTTCAACAATAGGAGGTATGTCTTCATGGATTTTGCATCCTAGTAAGGACTTAGATAAGTTCCACCATTGTTTGGGATTCATATCATCTTTATCTAATTGTGTACGTAATTTAGAAAAGTAGGAGTTTATTGACACTTTTATTGCATTGACAACCTTATTGCGTCGCTTTTTTGTAAAACTGGTAAAACCTGTCAATGTTGGCACAGACTTCAAGAGTGAAAGGGCGAGGAGTTTGAGTTAATTTCTTAAAACGTTTCCATGCACGATTACGCTGACGCATAAGTTTTTTAATTTCAGCTGTTATCCAAGGTTTATCCTTTGGTCGTATGGTAACTTCTTTGTATGGGATAAACTCTTTGGCAGTTTTTAGGAAGAGGTCAGACCAGTAAGATACCACGTCATCAATGGAATCGAAGACGTTGAAGGCAGTGTTCCAGGGAGCAGAAGATAGGGTATTATTAAGACCTCGAAAATCAGCTTTTTTGAAATTCCAAACACCTCTTTTAAACGAACGGTCTCTGTGGTAGGAGAGTGAAAAGGAGCAGAAAATAACCGAGTGATCAGAGTTAGAAATAGGAGCTAAGACTCCACTGTCCAGGATAAGTCCAGGCGAGTCAGTGATCATAAGGTCCAACAGACTAGTTGAGTATTCGTTTATTCTGGTAGGTTCGTCTATTATCTGAAAAAGATTTAATTGAGCTACGAGATTGAAGAGAGACATGCCAAGTTCACTATTTTGATGAGTGGAGTTCCAGTCAACACACCTGTCATTGAAGTCACCTGTGAGTATCAATATATGCGGGTTACTTTCGATGGCGGATGAGATGGAATTAAACAGAGACTCAAGAAAAGTATCACGGATCTCTGCTGGTTGACCGGGAGGTCGATAGTAATTACCTATCAGAACTGGCCCACGTTGGGTCGAGATTTCCACCCAGATACATTCACAGTTTGGACCTTCGAGATCGAGACGCCGTGTACTAGGTAAGCATGTATGTATGTAAGTTAAGAGGCCGCCTCCTCTCCCGGTTGGGCGGTCTCTTCTGAAGGGAGGTTGAAAATTATCAATATGAAGGAGTTGGTCCGGATAACTCTCATCTAGCCAAGTTTCAGAAATAGTAATTATATTAAAGTTTTCAGTTTGAGCGAGGCATTGTATTTCATTAATTTTCCCATCGCTTTTGATGCTGCGAACGTTACAATGACATAACTTCAATTGATTGACATTATAAGTATCACTAGGGCCTGGGTTGGGATGAACGTCAGTGGATAAGGCAAAGTTTTTGTATAGTACGTCTAAGATGTGTCGTGAGCACAAGAACCCACAAAAGATGAAGTTTGCAAGTAGCATTACCATAATACAGTAGGAGTTGGTGATCTGATTGCTTACTGAGGGACAAGCAAAGTAAACAGAATGCGTTTTATACGAGACAGAACGAGTTATAAAGAGGCCAATGGCCACTCTGTATTGTTCGGTGCTACAACTCATGGAGACAATAGTATATTGAATATCCGTCCTGCAAACACCCGGTATAATACAATAAGATAATGAACCTCAAACGGAGCGCTGATGTAAACCCAGCGGCTTGTGTGTTGCTTGCACTATGGTCAGACCAATCAGATACTAGTTGACCTTGGTACCATACCGTTACAATGTAATCAAGTTTCAATGGAAATATCATATAAAGTGACATAGTCATAATAATAAACATACATGTGTAGGACAGACCAAAAACAGATGTGTTCGGCCAGTCGGGCACCTGATTTCTATGGAACCACAGAGTTTCAGTGTATTTAGGACTTCCAAGCAGTTTCATTGTAAGTAACATAGTCAAAACATAGAGCGTAAACATGTAAAGTAACAAAATAACAAAACATGAGACGGTAAATGCACGAAGTTGAAAATTGAATGAAAGAAACATGTAAAACTGATACATGCACAAGCATGTGAGTGGACAAACTGGACAGTAGTGGAAAGAAACAAAGATCGCTGTTGTAGGACTACATGTGATGTGTTGCAGATTTCACATTGGAGCTAGTGAGTACATGTACACGTATATATGATAATAGATTGTTGTTATATCCGTCATATAAATATACATATGCATAAATGCGTACATACATACACGTATTTTGTAGTCAGGCACAATGAGGGTAATTTCTGGCAAAGCTGAAATTTCAACACAGACATGGAAACCATGCCAAATAGTAACATGGTCAGAATATTGAAATTAAAAATAACAGGGCCAAGATCAGGAAAAGAAATAAGATGACAACTAAAAAAAAAAAAAAAAAAAAAAAAAAAAAAGTACTTTTTACAACGGGCAGGCAACAGGCTGCAGTAGACATACATGTATCGTTTGAAAACTCACTCTATAAACTATTTCAGCAGATCGCCATAAAAACATACATATTTGTTGCGATACTGAATGGAAAATGAAATCATTTGGTATAAGTTTATGGTAACAAATACGATTAGACGTAGTCGAAAACAGGCAAGCAGGGAAACACGTGAAGTACATGTACATGCAACTCATTAGGTATTTTGTAAAAATCAATGTTCAAAGAATATGAGCCAGGTCCTGAGAATTAGGATGCTGAAATAAATCATGCATACAGAACATAGGAATATATAAATACACATACAAAACAATTAAATAAATAATAATGATAATAAAAAAAAAAAAAAATAGGTAAGTAGAAGTTCGTATTCCATGTACAAAATTCAGTTCACAGTGTGTATGATCATGTTACACAAGTCAGTACCTCTGCTATGAGAGACGAAGTCAATGCGCCCAACATGTTAAGAAACATAACAGACGATTTTAGCATTGTGGAGCTCAATGTTTTTAACTTTAAGCATTGTGAGGCTCAATGTTTTTTAACTTGTCCAGGTCTCTAAGGTTCCTTATTTCAACAAGCTCTCCTTCACCGACAGCGCCCCACGCAGCAGTTTTTGCAGCCAATAGATTATTAAAAACTAATCTGTCTTTATACAAAGGCGTTCCAAGATGCAAAGAAAAATCTGATCAACATTTTGGATCGATGGTTTTCCCGAATGTCTTTATTGGTTTTTCTTTGATGTATAGATGACTGAAATGAATATATCATATCTGCCGATTAAAAGGTTACTGACCTCATAACCAGGCTTGATACTTTCCATGTGTTATAATTAAAACAAAAATATACGCGGTTGTATTTTTTCACATTTGTTACTTTTAGCTTGATGTAACTTTCGCCGTCCCATGGAATCTGCGTCTGAAATAGCAGATTGCAAACATTGCAAAAACCAAGTTCATGACTTTCCACTTTCTGCAGTGTAGAATAAATTTCCATTTGAACTGTCAAGTAGCTGATACTCCTGTCCCGTGTGGCACCAACCCACCCACCCACCCCGCCAAAAAAATGATTTTGGGGGGATTTACATTGAGCGAAACTCTAAACTGAAGTGGTCATATTTGTAAATTTTTAAACCACATTTTTTCAGTACATTAAAACGACTTCGTTTCTGCCAAACAATGAACTTATTTACAACTATCTCTTCATGCCGCTATTGTGTACTTACTTGGGGTTTTCATAACGTATCTTAACGCTTCGAAAGAAAGCTGTCAGCCTGATATGCTCCATTAATTTCCTTTCCCACACCGCACCTCTATTTAAGAAATTGAACGTATTAAAGGTCAACGATATTCTGTTACAATCTAACTTAGTGTAAATATATCTATATTCAGTATACTCTGTTTGTCCCAATAAGTAGTCTATAGTGCAACTTCTTGACAAATACATGGGGAGGGGGAGTAATGAGTTGCACAAATGATAGCGGATTTTAAATCCTTAATTGGGGGGGTCATACTGACTTATTGTATAAAAATTATATTCAATTATCTCCAGTTTAATCACTTATAGTTATATTTGTTGTAATTTATTGTGTATGTTGTTTGAGTCAAATACATGTATAGCTTATCTGAATCTTGAATCATGCTGAGAATATTTCACAGAGCAATTCGCCATCCAGTGATGTGGCCTGGACATGGAAACGAGGCACCAAGGATCGTGGACGCCCATAGAAAACTGCGGAACATGCAGACTTTTTTCTTGTTCTTTTGAAAATCAAAATGTAACCGCAGTAAAACTGGCACAGAAAATTATCTGACCTGAGTGGTCTTCTAAATCAATTTGACAATGACTTCTTGTGGATACTCGACGGTCCCGCATTCCAAATGAATATCCAATGATCCAAATCGGCACACCAAACCTACATTTAAGATACTCATGGAAGAAAAAATTATAAAACGGTTGTTAGAATTCTCCAATGTAACCATATTAACACACTAATATTTTTTGTTAAATTGGATGAAAATTCGGACATACAAACGCCGGTCTTGTACCCACCCCAACGTTAAAAAAACTCGGGTATATCATTTTACTTATATTTAAAATAAATCCTTGGTTTTGCATATGTCTTGTAGCACTTCCGTGACACATTATAGGTCATTTATTATTTATCAACCATATGACGACGGATGGTGTCATATTTTTTAAATGGCGATCTATGGAGAATGTTCACGATAATCCCCCCCCCAATCAAACATGTTTCTTCAGTACATTCTGGTCGTTAAAATGCTCGAACGACATTGTTCATTAGTGTGTAGCACAGACAAATTTCCATGCAACTGTCTCTGTTGGTGGATTGATAGTGTTTTCCATAAAACTCATCAAGGTCGAAATTGACATTTCACTCTTGAAAATTCCAAACGCTCAAAGCAAAATTGTACGCAAAATATTTCAATTACAAAAAAACTACACTCACGTGTACCAGCGTTTCTCTCTGTCTCTACTTATCTAAATACTCGTGTGCTTCCGAATTTTGTCTGAAACAATCTACATCTTTTCTGGAGCTACTTACGTACCTGCCTGTCCATTTATAGCTACCTACCTACCTACCTACCTACCTACCTACCTACCTACCTACCTACCTACCTTCCTGTCAATCTATAGCTACATACCTGCCTGTCCATTTATAGCTTAGCTACCTACCTACCTTCCTGTCAATCTATAGCTACATACCTGCCTGTCCATTTATAGCTAGCTACCTACCTACCTGCCTACCCATCTCTTCTAGCTATCTACCTGCCTGTCCGTCTGTAGCTACCTGCCTGCCTGTATCTATCGCTACCTACCTGCCTGTCTATCTATCGCTACCTACCTGCCTGTTGATCTGTAGCAACCTACATATCTTTCTATTCCTGCCTACATATGAAATTAAGAATCAAATTTCTTAGATAACTAGACCAGAGAGAAACTGGTGCTGTGAAACTCGTACATTATAGTGCCAAAAACTGAAAATTTGCTGACAAGGACATCGTTTAACCATGCAATGTCCATACAGCTGAGCGCCACTAAATGTAAAAGAAATGCTTTCTTCATATGGTACATATATTGAAAAGCCAAATTTGTAAGTACCGTTAGAACACTATCAAATCACACAATCAAAGACCAAAGTCATATTCACATAAAGCATCGCATGTCGGCATGTGATATAATGTGTCTCTCAGAAACTTGGCTTCGGCCACAAGAACTCGATGTTATTGAAAAAGTCTTAAACTCTGACACTATTAATACTTCAGGTCAGTCGTACATAGTATTTTCTAAATCTGGCATGGCCGATATAGAACCGAATTATAGTGGTCGCCCTTTCGGTGGTGTAGCCATCATAGTTAAGAAACATAAGGACTTTACAGTTAGGGAGATTGAGGTGCATTCAGACCGAGTCATTGCTATTGGTTTACACAATAATGCTGGTACCCTTGTGCAAGTTATTAACTGTGTATATATGCCATTTTTCAATGGGAATAATTCTCAGAATACTGTAACATTCACCGAAACTGTAGATGTAATGCAGGCTATTGTTGACCGCTACGCTGCATCAGCATCAGTTAAATTCTTCGGGGATTTCAATACACAGCTCCCCATGTCGTATAAATTACATCGTAATTGGGTCAAACATAGGGGTTTCACTAAACATAGCGGTATACTGTATGATTTTTTAACAGCCAATAATTTTATGGTTGCAGATTTTATTGATAAACAGCCAGTTGAGTATACTTTCTTTTGCCATGCAAGCAGACATTATACATGGATAGATCACGTATTCTGTTTATCACGTGACATGGGTGACATTATAACTTGTAGTATAATTCCTGAGCATCCTGATAATGTTAGTGATCATCTGCCTGTCCAAATGTCGTTTAATTCACGGGTCAACCCCAATGATACTCCCTTGCCTAATCATACTGATGATAACTGTTGGCTTAAACCTGACTGGTCAAATTTCGTAAGAAATGAGAAATATTGTAATATTATTGCTGATAAACTAAAGGACATTCCCCTACTTGATGGCATGCCGCATGGCATGCCATCAGGTATGGAATGTGATGTGAAGTCCCTGATAGATGCTCGGATTGATCTGATTAACACTACCTTACATGATGCCGCAAAAGAATCTGGTTGTCTTCCTAAGACCACATACAAACCGAAAGCTTTTTGGTGCCCGGAACTAAGTAAACTTAGGGATAGCAAAAGATTCTGGTGGTCTATTTGGGTTGACCTTGATCGCCCTAGACACGGTGTCGTTTATCAGATCTGGAAGGGCTTAAAGAAGGCTTTCCGTAAGGTATCAAGGCAGAATATTCGTTCTCTATGTAACCGTAACTTTGCTAAAACAAATACTCTGTTTAAGCAAAATAAGATGTCAGCCTTCTGGAATGAACTCAGAAAACAGCAACGATCTAATGTCGATTCTATTTTGGCTCCACACGAGTTTGCTAATTTTTATAAAAGTGTCATGTCAGATTCTAAAGAAATTGACGGACATCACTCTCATGTTTGTGAATTTGTTCATTCTAAGGCAACTCTTGCAGCGAGCGACTTGACTAGTGAAGTTGTTGATCCCGATGTGATACCGCAGTTAGTTAGATCTCTGAATTTTTGTAGCTCTCCTGGTATCGATGGTATATCTGCAGAGCATCTCTGGCACGGTTTGTCATCTGTGTTATGTAACATTTTAGCCAATTTATATTCTGTGATTCTCTCTACTTGTATTGTGCCAGAATTGTTTAAAACCGGTATAATTATTCCTATTCTTAAGAAACCATCTTTAGATCCTAACAAGCCTGAAAGCTTCAGGCCCATTACTTTAACAACCTCTCACGCAAAAATGATCGAAAGTTTAATTAAGCCTGATTATGAGGCTAATAACAATCAGTATGGATTTCGTAAAGGACGGAGCACATCTTTTGTAATCTCAATGATAAATGATACTGCAGCTGAGTTTAACGCCAGGGGCTCTCCAATGTATCTCTGTACGCTAGACGCGGAGAGATGCTTTGACTCTATTTGGCACGATGGCCTATTTTTTAAACTATGGGGAAATGTCCCTCCGAACCATTGGTTATTTTTATATAATTGGTATAGATCCTCCAACGCCACAGTGCGATGGAAGGGTGGCCTAAGCAACGTGTTCAACATTACTAGAGGCATGAAGCAGGGTAGTATTTTATCTCCTACTTTATTTAATATTTTTATTGATGACCTACTTAATGAACTTCAAGAGGCACCCCATGGCGTTCGGTTATTCGATTTGAAAATTAATTCTTGTGCATATGCTGACGATGTAACCCTCATGAGCTCGACCATTACTGGTCTTCAGGGTTTGATAGACACATGTACTCGTTATGCTGACTATTGGCGCATGAAATTTGGGATTAAAAAATCCAAGTGTATTATTCTTGGTAAAAATATGTTTAAGGATACTCCTACCTGGTATTTGGGAAATCAGGCTATTGAGACTGCTAATGAAGTAGAATTACTTGGCGTCTCTATAGATTCCTCCGGAAGATTTTCGAAACATGTTGATAATAGAGTTAATGCTTGCAGACGAAGTATATATAGCCTGACATCTATAGGTATGTCTTATCCAGGACTGTCGTCCGACGTGAAATCTTATTTGTGGAATTCCATAGGAGCTCCAACACTCATGTATGGTATGGAATGTATCCATTTAAAGAAGTCAGATATTGATTATTGTAAATCCATTCAAGGTTCTATTATTAAGAAAATCACAGGATTTGTTAAGCGATCTCATCATTCCTATCTCCTTCAGGCTTTAAATATTTTCCCTTTCAATGAGCTTCTATGTAAGAACACGATAAGTCTCTGTAAAAGACTTGGCGTTATCAACTGCTATGCCAGGGACCTGTACAGTAGAATTCTAGCATCCTATATACTCACTGGTAAATGTGCTAAAGGCACGTTGGTAGACCGAGTCGTTACGACAGGTCATTCTCCAGCGAGTGTTTTGTTTAACGGTACATTTGATTACAAGGCTAGCTTTAACTCGCATAATAATGGGGTGGTTGACTCTCTCAGATATCTAGTTCACCACGAAAACTTTCTCAAGCCATGGCGTAGTGAATATATACTGGCTAATCTTCTTACACGCGCCTTTTAGATTGATATTCTTTTAATAATTCTGGTCTCTCATTCGGTGGGGGGGTTTGCTCGAGGGCTTAATACTTCTAAGCTCTCGGGAAGGCCCAGCCCACCAGGGGAGACCCTGCTGATACATTTACTTGTAGTTCCTATGTGGTGCAATGTGACTTGAATCCCTTTTATTTTATTTTATTTTGTTCTATTGTACTCCAACTTGGTTTATTTAATGTGCTCTGTATACTTTATATTTTAATTACCATAATGTCTTATCTTGATGTATTTGAGTATTTCCTCGGAAACGGGGGTTCAAATAAACTATTATTATTATTATTATTATTATTCCGTACCATTCACTAAAAAAACGGTAGAGTTCTAAATCATTACATGGATTAACAATTAAATTTGTTTCAGGAACAAATCATATTCATAATACTTGGAATTTAGAAGAAAGTTTTAGGCTTTATTAGCCCATATTTTGAATGGGGTCATCGGCTGGGAACCAGACCAAGACTTGTTTCGGTGCCAGTAATCCCCTAACAAGTCATTCTGCTAAATGGGTGCACCGTGTTTGTATCTTTAATACAAACATGTATTAAGGAGTGAAGCGCATATGATGGCCCTTAATTGATAGGCTTTACATGAATCCAATTGTGAAAAGATTCTTCATGTTACAACAGACGGACGCGCACTTAAATTCTCAACTGTCAATCTCAGATATTTCCTGTGCACTCCACGATCAGAACAAACTGAGAACACTGTTTACAATGTGCATGCAACCGTGAAAGCACTCCTCGGATTGCCACTGTAAACATTATGTCATCACCTGTCTCTTCTGGTGCTTTGACAAGTATGGAAAAAAATTAAGACTGACCGACCAAACATTGGCAATATCAAGAAACTTAATAGGATGAAGTTTTTAATAAATATATGCAGCATTATTGGAATATGCTGCATAGAAAGATTTAAAGATAAACTGCAAACGATGGGGCCACAAAAATATTGTAAAAAATATAGACAGAAACATCTCAAATTACAACAATCTGAGAAGAAACCTACATTGGCAGTAATTAAATGGGTCCAGTTAACAATTATTGGCATTTTTGGAATAAGGTTATCTGAAACTTTCTTACATTTGAATATGGATAAAAGAATTATACAAACTGTAAACATCTATGCTAATACAGAAAGAATTAAAGACAACATTAACATACGATAAAGATAACCCCGGTCCTCTATTGTGAAAAAATATCAACAGAAACGTGGACTGGCCTGAATCAGAGAGGAAACGTGCATGGGAATTTTCGGATTAAGGCCACATGAAGTGTTACTGACATTCGAATGCAGATGCAATGCAAGCAGTAAATACAAAAGTAATTCTAGCAGAAAATAAGTAAACAGACTGTACAACATGTCACAAAAATTCCAAAGCCACCTATCTTAATGATATATCCATGGAGATATATAAACGAGCACAGGGTGTCCCATGCAGGTCAGGGTCCAGGCAGGTCAGATCCTGTTTGGTGCTATGTCCGTCCAACGTCTTGCCCTCACAGAATGCTGTTCAGAAAAATTCCAGTTAGCAGTTGTTTTATGTAATTGTTAAAATGTCAATAAAAATAGCTGAATACATTTGATTAACCTCTTACTAACTCGATTGACATCAATCGGTACTTTAAATCGTCTCACTTTTTGTCTCCGCAAGGTTCGCTTTTAAAATGACGAACATTTGTTAAGTGAAAGTATCTCTTCTAGTCACATTAGTCTACTTTAAGTTTCATGACAGCTCTAAAACTCGAATGCACTTGCCGAACACCAGAAATTTCACGATCTTCCTCTAGCATTAAAGATCAAGCAGAGGTTCCAAAACTCCCGAAATTTAACACATTTCTTTAAAGTCTGACGATCTCCCGAATCTTTAAAAAAAAAACTCCCGTATGATCAATTTTTGTAAGAAAAAAAAAGTTGACATTTTGCATAAACTGTTTGTGTTGTGACAGTGTTTTTTGTGTATTTACTTCTAACTGACTGTGGTTAAAAGCTTTTTAAATGCTTTCTCCTATTCCCCTTCTTAAAACTGATTTCTGAAATTTAAACCACCACAACGCAGTATTTAACTGTATATTTACAAAAATGTCTCGCGTCTGTACCCTTGGTCAAATTATGAAGGTATGATACATTCAGGTTCAAATTTATTATTTTACGTGCCTCACAAGTAGCAGACGAGCTGTGATGATTTCCTGCCCGGTTGTCGTCAATGCCTTTGAAATAAACTGTGACCGACTGCAAACTTACCGTGTCGAATATCACATGACTTTTCTGATCTCTCCTGAAGGCTCACTCATACTAATAAAACAAAAGAGCGACCGGTTGCATAGTTTCAATGAAAAATACGATTAACTGTAGTGTGCATTTCAGTGTCAGTCCGACCTTTGACCTGCGATATGCAATTTCTTTTATTGAAGTGTCACCCGTCACAGCCCAAGAAGTTGAAAAAAAGGAGAAACTACAAATCCATTATCGCTACAAGGGTTTTCAGCGCTGACTTAATTATTTATCATACTTGCGTAGTTGAAGACCCTATATTTTCCGTTCTAAGTACTATTCAATTTTATTTCGATTTTTTGTCCTATGCCTTGTACTGAAGCAAAATTTGTATCGGTACCATCAGTCTGCGACCATCCCCATCGTTACCCCCTTCTGTCCATACCTATATGGCAAACTGAAAAGCACAATTTGAACATATTAGCAGCACATTAAAGCAGTTGTGTTCGTCTAAACACACGCATTTTATTAAATTCATACATTTTTTCCGAAAAAAAAAGTTTTACAAATTCATCTGGACGATAAAATTCAGTGTGAAATTGTTGCTTTTCCCATCTCTGGAACATATTTTTTTTACTATATTTCAAAACGAACCGCATTATCAGAGTATCAGTTCGAACTTACAATATCAACCGCGACATTGACGGACACCTGATTCTTAATCGATGTAGGATTACATACACGTCATAACTGTAAACATTCATAACATAAACTCAAAAAGATGCACGTGGCTAACATAGGCATAAATAACTTGACAAACGTGAACTTGCCATAAATAAATATAGTTTAAGGACACTTACCACAAACTACCTAATTTCAAATATTGCTACAAGATGCATATGGCTGGAATAAAAAAAAACATAAAACTACACAAGTGAACATGTCTGAAATAAATACAGTTTCATTACACTCAATTACCAAACAACTGTACCCATTATCAATGTCTTCTTAAAACTGTAACACTTCTATGCAGGTGTTAAAGACATTTCAAAACATGTGCAAAGTCCTTCAACACTGAATGTGCACCAATGGTAGTACTTGAAACTGAACTCTATTGGCCAAACACTGAAAATGAACCCCAAGACCAGTCTTAACAATTCATTGGACAATAATGAGCACTAAGTGCACCTACAACTATACAGGGATAATCTAAAACCGGGCCACTCCCGAAATCATAGCGGGGACAAACCATCTCCCTGACCTGGTAGGAATACAACAGTTTCGCCCTAGATTGGGATAATAGATTGCTCTTTCCCCACATAGAAAAGCCCACACTTCATATCAAACTGCCCAACAAAATGGAAATACATATTTGGGGTTAAATCACATTTCCGTCAAACACCTTTTTAGCACCAGAGCCATGCCCAGGGGGCATGAATGTCTCGCCAGCGTCTTTCAAGCCACTATGAAGTTTTCTGTTGACACATGGATGGACAGATGGACGGAAGGACTGACAGACGGACAGATGGACGGACGTCCAGAATGTGACTGCTAAGTCTCACAAACAGCTTATGCTGGCCAGACAAAAACCATCTTTCTATGGAAATCATGAAGTGCACATTTAGTCTTAGTAACCCACAAATAAGCGACATATTCAACACCATTTGATTCCACAAGTCATTTAATACAAAATATTGCAACAAAGAAAATCTCAACAGTGGAAAATTTTCAACATTTACAAAAGCTTAAAAGCAAATAACAGTCTAAAAAGTCCTTTTTTCCCAAATGGGAACAAAAGTATGATTAACCTAAAAGCATGAAAAGATTCCAAATATAAGGACACACTGAAATAATTAATACCCATATACAGATAAATTCCAGTATGAACTGCATCAATAACACCTTAAAAGCATAAAAGTGCTAAAACCCTCAACAACAGTAAAATGTCAGTCACTTGCTACTACATACGAGCCCGCATTTAAAAAAAAAAACACAAAACCGTAAAATCCTCAGTACAGGACAGACTCTTGGAAACAACCAACTCACATGTGATTAAAGCTTCTATCATACAAACAGCAACAGCACTGTGTTATGTTGACCTTGAACAAAAAACAAGAACATAAAAACCAAACAAACAAACAAACAAAAATACAAAAACGAAAAAAACCAAAACAAAAAACAAAAAACAAGGACAAAATAGAACAAACCAACTCTCAGCGCCCCCTTTACCAATCCAGCCTCTTTCTCAGCCTAAGCCTGTAGCTTCATTTATCACTATTACCACCTTCCATGCAAAATTTTGAAAATTCAAGGCTTCAACAGCCAAATGAATTTATCAGTGGGTCATCAGCGGGAAACCATCATGCATGTTTGGCAGCCTTTCATTCCCCGACATGCTTTTTGGAGGATGGCGGCTGCTTGTCTTTGCCTGATATTTGGTGAAGACAACCCACTTGAATTTAAAACATGTTAGAAGGTGAAATAATAGCACATAACGAAGCAAATAATGTAACAAGTTTTTGCTTCTAATGGCAAGTCTTGCTGAAATTATATGAACTAGTATATGCACAAATATTGGCAAAACTACCAAAATTCCAGTATTCACTTATACTGAGGAAAGGATTTCATATTTATTCATGAACCTTCTCAGAAAGGAAACACTGAATAAACTTGACTGTCCAAAAGTTTCAAAACAGAATGACTGCTTTGAACTTGAACTTAAAATAACAACCCAGACAAGGACAAGACACCTGATGAACAACAAAGCCTCATGTCCAAAAGAGACATGTACTTCATAAACATCCAATGAGTATGGAACCCTGAAAAAAAGAAAATAAGATCAAGAACAAACTCCATAAAAACCCACCCCTGCTACAGTGCCACCAAGTTTGAATTGATTCTGGATGACAGTTTTGCAGAAGAAGTTGACAGTGTAATTGTGAATGGTTGGATGGACGTACGGATGGATGGACAGACACACGCCGCATGCTGGAAGACTGACACTCCTCAAAGCTAAGCCTGACTAGTAAGTCAGCTGAGCCAAAAACAAATCAAAAGATCAAAAAAAACAAACAAACAAACAAAGCAACATTACTGGACAAATGAAATAGGCAAATTGTATACCCCTTCATAAGATATTAAATGCTAACAAAAAAAGCTTATATTATTAATTAATGCACAAATAGATACACATCCCAACTGTAATTACACTTCACTTCAAAAAAATTAACATGACTAAAATAAATATACATACACTTACACAGATGAACATGTCTGAAATAAATATAGTTTCATTACACTCAATCACCAAACAACTGTACCCATTATCAATGTCTTCTTAAAACTGTAGCACTTTTATGCAGGTGTTAAAGACATTTCAAAACATGTGCAAAGTCCTTCAACACTGAATGTGCACCAATGGTAGTACTTGAAACTGAACTCTATTGGCCAAACACTGAAAATGAACCCCAAGACCAGTCTTAACAATTCATTGGACAATAATGAGCACTAAGTGCACCTACAACTATACAGGGATAATCTAAAACCTAGACTTGCTCAAGTCTCACTGGACTGTCTTCCGTATTTTATTTAAAATCAAAATCATTGCCAAATTAAATTTTGAGTAAACACACGTCGTAGCTGTACCTAGCTGATTGACGTGGAACGTGTATATAACCAGATAACATTGACTCCAGATGATTAGCGCCGGGCGGTCTGCACTGTGTTTTTTATTACACAGACAAGCGAGCGGTCATAAAGCACTCCTCTTCAGAAGCTGTTAATTGAGCTACTGTGTAATGAAGGATTAATTGCAGTGCAGCGCGTCAGGCAGGGGCGTCCAGTGTCGGCAGCTGGAGGGAGACGGTCAGCTTTGTCTCGCATGAGTGGCCAGTGACTAGCCATGCATTCATCGAAGGCCACTTTCCACTCGCAATGATAATGGGATTAGAACTGACCAGGACTCAATAGCTGCTACTGTTGAAACCGACACGGCGGCAGTGTCGACCAGTTAAAAAAAATATAATAATAATAGTAGGACCTACTTAATAACACCGTGTAGTTGGCATAATATGATTCAGTTAACTTTGTGGAGGGGAAAATGTGTCGCACTTCTGGGTGGGACCGCGGGATGGGAAAATAGGGACATGCACCAGGGACTTGTGCAAGTCCATCTAAAACCGGGCCACTCCCGAAATCATAGCGGGGACAAACCATCTCCCTGACCTGGTAGGAATACAACAGTTTCGCCCTAGATTGGGATAATAGATTGCTCTTTCCCCACATAGAAAAGCCCACACTTCATATCAAACTGCCCAACAAAATGGAAATACATATTTGGGGTTAAATCACATTTCCGTCAAACACCTTTTTAGCACCAGAGCCATGCCCAGGGGGCATGAATGTCTCGCCAGCGTCATTCAAGCCACTATGAAGTTTTCTGTTGACACATGGATGGACAGATGGACGGAAGGACTGACAGACGGACAGATGGACGGACCTCCGGAATGTGACTGTTTAGTCTCACAAACAGCTTATGCTGGCCAGACAAAAACCATCTTTCTATGGAAATCATGAAGTGCACATTTAGTTTTAGTAAGAAAGAAAAGAAAGAAAGAAGGGAGGAAGGAAAGAAAGAAAGATAGAAAGAAAGAAAGAAAGAAAGAAAGAAAGAAAGAAAGAAAGAAAGAAAGAAAGAAAGAAAGAAAGAAAGATTAATTCTTGGAAAAACAAAATGTCTGGGTTGTCACCTGAGATAAAAACACTCAGCCCTATCCCACTGCCCTAGCTTTGTGCTCGGCATGCCCATAGCCCCTACTGATCTTACCACCCAGCAGGGTCATGGGAGCCCTAATAAGGGTTACCTTCTCCCTTCCCTTGTAAGTTTGCCCTCTCTTCTTTTCGGTGACTAATCCTAAGATATTATTCCTACTCTCCCAGCACTGCACCAAGAAGCCTTTCATGGACTCTAAACCTGCTCTGCCTCCTGGAAAATCGCGCTTTAATCCTAGTATCCATGCTAACCTATAATTTTTTGTCATGTCCCTTACTTGCTCTAAGCTTTTACACTTCCAATCTCTTGTTCTCTGCTGTACAAGCAACCGCTCTCTCAGTGCTCCATAACCTGAACACCATGCCATCATATGATCAATGGTCTCATCCACGTCCTCCCTACACTTCCCATCTCTCCCATTCGTCCACTTCTGTTTCTTCTTTTCCAGATTGATCACTCCTGCTCTGCCCTGAAACAACACTCCAGAACCCTTGCTACTATCGCAAAATTTAGTTTTCACTGGCTTGTCTACAGCTCTATACGCTCTAAGTGTGTTCTTCTGCTCAACCCATCTTTTCCACTGCTCCACATGTTTCTCTTGAATCACCTTTCCTATATACGATTTCCACGCCATTTCAATCTCATCTGGCCCTTTCAAATCATATTTCACACTCACATGCAGGTGATGGATAATATTCCCTCATTATTTTATGCACGAAGTTGAAGATAAGTTTATGTAAATCAGCGACTAACTAAATTCAGTTTCGTAAGCAAATGTACTTACCAGTCCCAGGTGTGCATAACTTTGATAGCAATTTACCTGAAGAATTTTGTTTAAGTGTATATCGACGCACAAATATAAAAAACGTCATGGGCGACTTTCCGTTTATAACAGTGCGTGGAATGGCGCGAGTTTTTTTATATACCAGAGTGCCAAACGGGTCACGTGTCTCAATACACAATGCTTTCTGATTGGCCCTCTTGAAAACAAAACTGAAGAATGAAACTGTTAATACATTTATTCGTTAGCTTGACACTTTAATAGCACCATCATTAATTTAGATGGCAAAGCCCTGTCAATGATTTTTTTGGTGATTTATCCAATATTCCTGTACTTCTACACACAAACAAGAAACGACCACATCATAATGTTGTAGACTTCGTCATTGTTTTGTGTGTCACGCATTCAAGTTCAATCATTTATTTCTCCGCGACAAACTGCATTCCTATTGAGTTTGCTTTGATAGCACAAGCGCCTGAAATATGCCAGTTGCTCGGAGTTGACGCGTGGACCAACGCCAAACAAATATTTCAGTCATTGCATTGTTTTACCGGAACTTACAACAATTAGAGAACAAAGTCATGTCCATTTGCACATTTTTTGTTGGTCGGTGGTTGTGAAGCCACATGTTGACGTTAGGTAAAAATCCAGGTCGTTGGTTTGCACAGGGTTTTGACAAGTATGGATCATACCATTTGTTGAAGCCATACTCTCGTGATTTTTGTTTAACCCTTCATCGCTTGGCCCATGTTCCTGTTTGTATTAAGATTTTGTTTCAATTTTATGACGTTGAACATGTTGTCGGGGTAGTTTTTGTGTTGTCAGGTGGCTATTGGTCAGTTCCACACGGTTTTGTCAATATTTTGAGAGAAAGAGAGCACTTGGACTTGGCTATCCAACATCTTATGGCGTGACCTCAAGTCCAGCGCCATCTATTGGGCTACAAATCATTTTCAGCACAGACATATCGATCCAATCGGTCTGCATCTTTCCTCTTCTGCCCTGCCCCCCCCCCCCCCCACCATCAGGCTTATAATTACTTATTCAAGATACGTCACCTGTACGCTATTAAATACATCAGCAAACTAAGAAAGATGATTTGCTGCATAGCAAATCAGTGTGTGTGTCTTCAAAGCATATTGGTATGGCAATGTACAACTATTCCGTAACACACGAGTAGAAGTTGGAATGGCACCTCTATCTATTATGTGTTGAAGATATTCAAGATTGAAAATTTCGAATACTGCTAATTAGCATAATTTAAATGGCTGCAACTTTTGCTTTAGATTCATTAGATGCACAATGGTCAATAACCCCCTAGTAGAAGTTAAAATGACATCTCTATCTATAATAGTTCTGAAGATATTCAAGTTTTAAAATTTCCAATGTTGCTAATTAGCATAATTTAAATGGCTACAACTTTTGTTTATAACTCATTAGATGCGCAATGGTCAATAACCCCCTAGTAGAACTTGGAATGACATCTCTATCTATTATACTTTTGAAGATATTCAAGATTTAAAATTAAAATGCCCCTAATTTGCATGATTTTAAACATCTTCATTCCTCTGTATAAAACGGTCAAACTCCCTGTATGGAGGTACAATCACGCCAAGTTTGGAGTTTCTACGTATAAAAGTGTCTGAGAAAAGTGTCGGACAAATTTGCTGGTAAAGAAGAAAGAAAGAAAGAAAGAAAGAAAGAACTCGAGGAAAAACAGAAAAGTGTGTGTTGACACACGCACTTTAATTATTGGTACATGTGTGCAGTCAATTGTCCAATAGATACCTTGTCACCCAGCCCTTGCATGAAAAAGTTCTTGTATTCTGTTCATCTCTTCAGGGTGGGGCAATGTACAAATTGACCAGGTACATTCGCAAGTGCTTTATTATTCTGCTGACCGAACTTTCTTGCCTGCCAGCAGAGGATCTCCCTAGATCGCAATATGTTTCTGATCCATGTGCTCTCGTCGGGCGAGCGCCCACATCAGTGAACGCAACAGCGAGTCAGCGGGATGTTTTGGGGGCAACGAACGTACGTGCACACCAAACAAATTCCCGACATAGAAGGCGCGATGGTTATGTTCGGCGATGCCCACTCCGAACATGAACATCGGGGCTTCTGTGTCCAGATCGAGCTACTCCCACCCGTGGGCTCCCATCCCGCCTTGTTCTGATTTTCCAGCACCTTCACGTGTTCTACAATCCACGAACACGTCCTATAATATAGTTTGCGATACATAAACGGACTGAGAAAACATGTTTTATTTTCGGCGAAATACGATATACAATTGTTGACATGGCGTTAACTCAGCCCCCCCCCCCCCGCCCAGGTTCTTTGAGAATTAACGTAATGTCCACCCACTCACCCATCCCCACCCAGGCTTTTTGAGAATTAACTTAATGTCCAAACTTTCTTCTGTTCGTCTGTGGAATGACCTTCCCGACGATATAAAAGGACCTCATTCACTTTCAACCTTCAAAGGCAAAGTGACCAAAATACTCTTCTTCTGTCACGACGTATCCCAATCCTTTGCATCTGGCGACCGCTTTGCAAGCATTCTTCTCATCCAGTTTCGTTTGGAGTGTTCAGGACTAAATTATCATCTATATGAAATCAACATTGTCCCCTCGGCAAATTGTTGGTGTAACACAGGCATCGAAAATACCTGTCACTATTTTTGTTCTGTCCCATCTATGAACTTCCGACAAAACGGAAACAATTAAGATTAGCCACAAACGTGCTCGCCCTTGGTGTACACCCACATTTATTGCATTACCTTGCTTAAGACAGACTACAGACTGTAATAAACATTATGCTAGCTGGTAGTTGTGACTTCGCAGATGAAGCTTACTCTGAAATCTTTAATGCCGTTCAATTGTACATAATGGAGACTTGACTTTGTATTTAGTAGCTACAGTAGTTCATATTTTTCTACAAGTGGAACTTCTGCATTGTGCTGTGTGTGTTGTACATGTGCGTCTCTTGGGCCCCTTATTGTTCTCAATTTTAATGATTTGGTAGATGAGTTAAACATGCAAAGCATATTTTTTGGCGATGATACGTCATTCTTTAAAATAGTCGAAACACCAGAGGCGACAACTATAACTTTAAATGGTAGTTTGTCAGTGCTTGAAGACTGGGGTAGAAAATGGAAAGTGGATTTTAATCCAAGTAAAACTGAGGAAATGTCAAAAAGAAAACGCCTATTTGCGAGTCTCTAACTTTTATGGGCGAACCTGTGAAGCGTGTTTATGAACACAAACATCTTGGTGTTATTATGACTGACAATTTGTGATGCGACAGCCATTTACAATATATGAAATAAAACTGCTTCTCGTTTAGGTCGCATCAGATCCTGAAAATACTTCTTACCTTGCAATGCCTTGGAAAATATACACAACTCTTACATTTGCCCCTCTCTTGAATATGCAGCACCTGTGTTTGACGGTTGCTCTGTACGATATAAGGCTATGTTTGAAACAGTTCAGTATAAAGGAGCTTTATATGCACATTTGTATTTGGCACTATGAATAGTTTTAGGCAAGCTAAAATTTTGAAGTATCTTGGATGGCGGAGCCTGGAAGTGAGGCGTAAATACCTCAAGCTTGTACATGTGTACACTACTTCAAAATTACCAGAGACATGTGTCCTCCTTACCTGAGAGCTTTGATTCCGCAGGCACATGTGACAAGAATATTATCCATTGCGTAATGTTGAGGACCGCACGCTGGTCTTAATTCACACATCCTTATTTCGGAACACTTGTGTAACGTGTACAACTCGTCTGTGGAACACATTTTATCCCTGAGTGTCATATAAATGCTCCCTCTGTGAATACTTTTAAACGTTTAGTAAAACGTGTATTTTTTCCAGCCATGAGCTGGTACTTGAGACACTGACCTCGCAAGCTGAATATGGCTGATAGTCGACTTCAGTGCATTGAAAGCGCATTTGTTCACTCGCCACTTGACTGACTCTCCGGCACGTGGCTGTCCCTCTGAAACTTCAACTCATTTCTTGCTGCAGTGTCCAATATATAATGCACAGAGACAACTGCTCTTGACAAGGGTTTCTGATACTTTTGCCACTGGCCTGATAGATGTTAATTTTGAAACCTCACGTAATTGTGGACAAGGTCCTACTTCTATTGTATGACAGTTTATCTGCCTCAGATACTGGTATAAAATGTTTAATTGAATCAAGGAGGGTGTTCTCTACCCTCCTTGATTAAATGGAGGCTACTCTCAAATATATGTGATTCCAAAAGATTTTCCAAGTTCATAAATGATGAGACACCAGAGTAAAATGTTGTGATCAAGTCCCTACTAAATTACACTGTAACAAACAATGTCAGTGGTTTATGTTTGTAAAAAACATATAATCATTATCTGTTTGTCTGTTTTTCTTTTAGCATTATGTGTTCTGTTCGATATCACTGTTGAACATCGTATGTATATACACGAGGAGAAAAATTAACAATAGCCATTGGCTATTTTTAAAGCCTTATTAAAAGAAAAAAAATTATCATTACATGTGCGTCTGTATATGTCCAGGAGATCCCCTCGATCAGTTCCTGTCGAGCTACAGGGTCATCCAGATTTTGAAAATAAATATGTTTACAGTACAATGCAATTTCAGGGTATAAAATTCAAAGCCAAATATGTCTGCAATAGTCATTATTAATGTTGTATGGGATCTTAGAGGGGAATCTTCTCAAATGTTTCTATGCTGACACTTGCACCATGCCACCCATCTCCTTTCACTCCATGGATAAGTCCAGGAACGATCTCTCAGAATTTTATTTTGATCCTTCACACCTTTATTTGAAAAGTTTTAGTAACTAATCTAAAAATCAAGTTTAGTCTGCCCTAAATTGGTTCTCGTGCCAGACCGCATCTATAAAGTTCCAAATATGTATTTTGGAATCAAGATAAATCAGGGACTTTTAAAACCCTTAAAAGCACAAACAAGCACACTGAATTACTTTACATGCTATAGCAAGATGCAGGGTGCCGCCGTAACGCCCTCTTACATGATAACATGATACTTGCTCTGAGACCATTTTTAACACAGGCACTCGTATTGTTCAGTCAGTCAAGCATTCGTGCGAATAGGGCAGTTTCACAGGCCTTTTCGCAATTCACTGTACCCGATGGTCTCATCTACCTTTTGCCCGCGACACATCCGTCTTCCATGGCGGGGACCATCTCAGCACCTATCATCAGCAGCACGAAACTATGGATTTGGAAAGTTGTCCGCACGCGGAGCTATTCAAGAGGCCCATTCGCCGAGGGAAAACAAATTACATTGGGCGATCGCAGCGCATGTCCGCTTCTGCCCACAATGTTACCAAAGATCGAAATTCAGCGGGCCTCTCTGCCATACAAGTTAACATTACCACCCAACTAAAAAGACGACTAAGGGATGTTTCAACATTATCATCATTCTTGAATTAGTACTTAGGGCACTAAATTTCATGATTCCCCTCCCTCCCCCAAATTTGTACTTGAATATGTAAACGGCTAGCACCGAAAAAAGCGAGCGCAGCTTTAATCCTTACACACACACACACACACACACACACACACACACACACACACATACATATATATATATATATATATATATATATATATATATATATATATATATATATATATATATATACATATGTAGGTATATACACACATTTGTAATTATATATTATAACAATAACAACACAGGGACGGACCTAAGCCTGAAAAATTTGTGTCAAAACTGGAAAGTAAAACTGTAATTGCTGCAGAATCCGAGAAGATTCTTATATAATTCAGGAAAACGTGTGTGTGTGTGTGTGTGTGTGTGTGTGTGTGTGTGTGTGTGTGTGTGTGTGTGTGTGTGTGTGTGTGTGTGTGTGTGTGTGTGTGTGTGTGATGTTATATATAATATGTTGACTTAGCATGTAACTGGTAGTTTCCATTTTACTATGAATGTTGAAAAGTAATGGGTAATAAACCCGGGGTAATCAATTTAAACAAGTGGCATAATACTGTGGCCATACAATGATAACATGTCGAGTGTTCTGGCGTTTTGCAGCTGGCTGCCAGTGATTTGTAGATTAAGGTGCTGTGCGGTTTTTTTTTCAATAGAGTGATATGATGGGGGTGTAGGTTTGTTGTTTTTGTCACTATTATCATCACCATAATCACAATTTATTAGCAATTTATATATTCACCATCATCACTGTGACTATTATTGATATCACAATCACCATTACCGTTATCATAATCATCGCCATGACCTTCATCATATTTTTGTCGCCATCACTGTGAACATCATTATTATCGTCATCACTATAACCTTTATCATTGTCATCGCTGTGGCCATCACATTTTTGTCACCATCACTGTGACCATCATCATCATTATCGTCATCACTATAACCTTTATCATTGTCATCGCTGTGGCCTTCACTTTTTTGTCACCACGATCTTCATTGCTACCATTATCACCATGACCTTCATCATGATTTTTGTCAGCATCGTCATCCACATTATCATCACCATGACCATGATGATGATGATGATGATGATCATCATCATCATCATCATCATCATCATCACTGATTGTTGTTTTATCTTCATTTTCAATTGACTCTTGCTTACCCAAGAGTTCAGGTGGCAAAGTGGCACATACACACTTGCTAGCTGTGGGTATCACAGCATGATAATGTACCCCAGTATTTGCAATGGAAATATATGACACTGGTGGGATAGTGGAAGTTCCTTGCAGTGGACATTTTTTTCCATTGAAAAGCTCTACCATATTGACAAAACACATACACTGGACATAATAATGTTGCAAAGACATATATTTTTACATCTGATCCCCAACTGGTAATTTTGCCACGTGCTGCAAGTGATGGTCAAAATTGTCCACGCGTATGCAGAGAAGGTATCTGTTGCTCCTCGAGACTTGACTTGTTTTGAAACGGAGTACCTGTACTGAATGCAGTACTTCCAATTGGAACAAAAAAGTACCAACTGCCCTAAAAATAATTTACATCACCTGCAACACGGAAATAACTATATCTTCTTTCAACATGGATGGTGAAAATATATGCCTCTGGTCTTATTTTTTTTCTTTCCAGCAGTGACCGGCACAGGGGTTAAACTGTATGACAAGAGATACCTGCATGTCTGTAATTTCTGGTTGAAACATGTGCACTCACAAACGTTAAAAAAATATCAAAGCTGTACAAGAATCAATTTATGGAAAATAAAAGTAAAATGAACTAGAAAAGAAGATTTGCTTCAAAGCAAATCTCTCTGTGTGCCTTCAAAAGTTGTAAATATTAAATGCTACAACTTTTATCCTTTGGTACTTCACATTACATTAAGCTTATGCCTGGATGCAAATTTTAAAGTGCAAATGACCTTGACCTATGACCTTCCCAGGTCACATGTAAATTGCACAGTGTTACAATACCAACATTTTAAGCCCAACATGAACCAAATCGGATAAAAATTGACCAAGTTATGGCAAGATGAAACTTTCAAAGGGCCAAATGACCTTGAACTTTGCCCTTTTGAGGTTACATGTTCCTATAAAAAGGTGCAGCTTTGCAATACCTACAATTTGAGTCCATTATGATTAGAATTGGATGGAAATTGGCCAAGTTGTGACTGGATGAAACTTTCCAAGGTCCAAATGTCCTTGACCTTTGACCTTCAGAGGTCACATGAACGTTTTAAAAATGTGCAGTGTTACAATAGCTACAGTTTGAGCCTAACATGATCAAAATTGGATAAAAATTGACCAAGTAATGGCTAGAAAAAATCCACCATCAAAAGTGGCCTTTGACCTTGAGATGACCTCTACCTGAAGTGAACATTAACCTCAAAAATGACATTTTAGCCTAAAATTGACCTTTGACCTTGACATGACTTTGACATTTGAGATGACCTTTGCCTTGCTATGATCGAACTCCTCTACACTCGGAACCACATCTACTATAGTATATAAGAAATTGGAGATTTAAAACTTTAATTAGCCCTCATTTGCATAATTTTGAAAAGCATGACCTTTCATTATAAAAAGGCGATACTTCATCTATAGAAATATAACTGTGCCAAGTTTGGAGTTTCTACGTATAATACTTTTCAAATGAAATGTCGGACAAATTTGCCTGTAAAGAAAGAAAGAAAGAAAGAAAGAAAGAAAGAAAGAAAGAATACATAGAATAACCAGGAAAGATGATTTGCTGCATAGCAAATCAGTGTGTGTGTCTTCAAAGCATATTGGTATGGCAATGTACAACTATTCCACAAAACAGGAGTAGAAGTTGGAATGGCATCTCTATCTATTATAGCTTTGAAGTTATTCAAGATTTACAATTTCTAATGGTGCTTTATAAACATAATTTAAATTGCTACAACTTTCATTTTTAATTCATTAGGTGATCAGGTGCCAATGGTCAACAACCCCCTAGTAGAAGTTGGAATGACGTCTCTATTATACTGTTGAAGATATTCAAGATTGAAATTTTCAAATTCAGAAAGAAAGAAAGAAAGAAAGATAGAAAGAAAGAAAGAAAGAAAGAAAGAAAGAAAGAAAGAAAGAAAGAAAGAAAGAAAGAAAGAAAGAAAGAAAGAAAGAAAGAAAGAAAGAAAAAAAGAAAAGTGTGTGTTGACACACACACACTTTAATGATAGAATGCATGAGCAGGGATCTTGAGCATTTCCTGGACTGTGTAATTGTATATAAATAATGTAGCCCAATATGTTTTCTTTAAGAGCCACTGAACTGACTGGTGTCCAGAAAGAAAACTTTAACTTATAATTAAATTACCAAACAGACATAGCTATTCAATCAATGCAGCCAATGTTTAAATGACAAAATTAACTCATTCAGTGATGAACCCAAAGGATATGCTCTTTGCTAATTCTTTCAAATTTGCATTGCTAATACAATGTGTGAAACAAATAAAAAAGGTCAGAATATCACAAATCATGAGCAGATATTCTATTCTATTATGATTGTCAGAAATTTTAAATCAGAACCCCCTAATTTAAAAGATAAGAATACTCAGTTTATCCCTTTGATACAAATTTTACTGACAGTAAGTGAAGACTTCTGTCCTGAATGAGTCAAGGATGCCTCATTTTCAAAGGGTCATTTTGATGTCACATCTTGTAAAATATATACCAGGATTATGGCTTGTTTGCAGTTTACTTGAGATGTGACACCCCTGTAAAAATTTAGCAACGCATTTGTTACCCCTAACTATATATATGGAAATCCCTGCCAGTGCCTGATGAGACCTAGACAGGTCGAAACGCGTGGCACAGTTTCCAGTTGCCTCTTCTTGGCTACTTGCTTTGTCTAAATCACCCCTGTAAAAATGTCCCACAGGTCTTACGATGTTGATAAAGGCTGTGGATTATGAGTGAAATCTATTGGGGTAATAAAATACACATAAACTTAAGGCGGATAGGGTAGGGTTTATTTTGATGTGGTTACACTTGCCAGGACTTTGGAATAAGCTGGTCATTTGATACCAATCATTCACTGTCACTGGTCATGTGTGTTTGGTGGGGTGGCAGACACATAGTAGGGCCAGCTCCACAGTAAAATGGTGTCCCTTTAGCCGGATTATTTTGTACAAAATCCAATTATTTGACGCTACAAAAGTGAAAATAAAACCCATATAAATGTCTACAGCAGCACCCATGTGGACCTGTTGACAAACACCACTAATTATAGCAGCCGGGTTGAGTGGCAGGGCAAAGAGGCCAGTGATAGGATGTTTGGGCCACCAGCACTGTGGTCACAACTAATGAGACGGCCCCCAGAGCTCAAGTTGGAATGCACTGTATAGTATATAACATATTGAAGATTTAAAACTTTAATTAGCCCTCATTTGCATAATTTTGAAAAGCATGACCTTTCATTATAAAAAGGCCAGACTATATCAATAGAAGTATAATTGTGCCAAGTTTGGAGTTTCTACGTGTTATACTTTTCAAATGAAATGTCGGACAAATTTGCCTGTAAAGAAAGAAAGAAAGAAAGAAAGAAAGAAAGAAAGAAAGAAAGAATTCCTAGAAAAACAGAAAAGACACACACACTTTAACAATATGTCTGTGTTGGCACACAGACATAAATATAGTGAAAGTTGTCAAATTTTATTTGGTAATCAGTCTTGGACTAAATTATGTTCTTTAATTGTTTGAAGAAATGCCCTTCGCAAATCTAATATAGTTGTAGAAAGTACAAAAATATGAATGAGGAAGTAATGGATATGGCTGTTTTAATTCTGGGATATAGGTGATGAAAGTAAGTGAACCATTAGTGATATTTGGTTTTCAGTATTAATCATGAAAGGAGTGCATGGCACAAAATTATTGACTTCTAATTCATGTAGGCCTATACTGTTGTAACAGCTTCTTAATTGTAATTCAACACAGTGTGTGAAAAATCAATTGGGGAGCACTATTTGGATTTTTTAGTTTGGCAAAAGTGGGAAAAAATTAACTATAGAATGTAAGGTTTTCAGCAACCACCCCCTCCTTCAACAGCAATTAATAGAGACATGCATACTTGGATGTGAATTTCACTCCGCAATCTTCCACTCTGGTGACAACTTGAGACAGCTTTTACGCTGGGAAGGAAGGCACGACTCAACAACTTTCACGCTGGGAAGGAAGGCTCCTACACGCTCAGGAAGTTACTGCAGTGTTAATATCGTCTGCTACTGCTAGAGCCGAGTTGTTACCTGATGCAGAGAGGGCCGCACGTTATAGGTCCAGAGGATCCCCAAGGGGATTTAAGTGATGCGTGTTCGTCAATACTTAAGGCCTGTGAAGTGAAAGAATCTTTAACCTTTCTCTGTGAACAGAGAAAACATTAAGAAAGCATAATCGAGATTTTTTCATATAGGCCTGTAATTTCATAACTCCTAGAAGCGCATTTATTTCACCTGGTGAAATGGGTTAATCCCGGTGAGAAGCCTCTCGCCTCGGGCTTCCACACTCGCATATATGACGTTGGCATTGGTGGTCGCAGCAATATTTTAAATGAGGTACAGGCTCACTATGGAAGGTATCAACACTCGTCTCTTATATTTCACGAAAAGTGTAAAGTGCCACCACAATTAATTACTGTAAGCAATTGTTTGGAATATAATGATCGTAAATGTAATTTGTAAGCCTAATTTGGTAAATTGAAACTTGGATAGTTCAAGCATTGATTTCCTTTTCCTAAAAATCATAATGAAGACCCCAGACACCCCCTGCAAATGATGACGTCTTTCAAGAGACACTAAACCAATCTAAAACAATGCGATCACTAGCTTATCGAAAATCAACTTTCCCTACATATGGACAAGACAGAGTTAATTCTTTTTGGGTCAAAGCGCAAATTGAAATCCATTAGGGATTTCACATTAACACATGGAGGCATCACCATCCATGCTTCCCCGGAAGTCTCCTATTTGTGTGTACATTTGGACCAATGTTTGAGTGATGGTAAAACTGCCAGTAATATCATAAACAAAGCAAACTCTCGCTTAACATTTTTGTACCGACAGGCCGGAAATTTGAATAAGCATGTAAAGAAAATGTTATGTTCTGCTATGATCAGCTGTCATTTTGACTATTCTATCTCCTCTTGGTACCACGGCCTACCACAACAGTACAAAAAAAAGCTTCAAATTACACAAAATAAAGTCTTGCGCTTCATAAAGGGATGGGGGCCAATGGTACATGAGGGAGCATCCGAACTGGCATCTGAAGGACTACTTAACATTGAAAACAGGGCAAAACAACTGTGTCTTACTCATATGCACAAGGTATCTAATGACAACTGTCTTTCTTGTCTCAACCAGTTTTTTACTAGAACCTCACAGATCCATACTCTTAATACACACAATAACCAAAGAAATTTCTTTCTCCCACAGGTAAAATCGGTTCAATCAGCTTCTTTTTATAATGCAAGTGCGAAACAGTGGAACTCGCACCCTTTGGACATTAAGACAACACTTCATCTGGCCACTTTCAAACAAAAAGTGAAAAAATACTTACTGCAAAAAGCATCACAGGCGAGTTATCTTTATTTACCCATTAGATTGTCAATTTAAAGCTAAATGAAGCTGGCTAGATAAGCATCTTATTCAACTCATTCATCACAACTACTCAATTCAATGGCTTACCCGAACCATCAAGTCTCATCTCCATTCCATTGCATACTTACTATCTGGATCATCAACATATCATTTTTTTTCAAAATCTTCATTTTATATATATATATATATATATATATATATATATATATATATATATATATGTATATTCTACATAGCTACGGTTTTTAAGGTATTTTAGTTTAATTTCATTTAGTCACATGTACACAGTTTTATACATACCTTTATATATATATATATATATATATATATATATATATATATATATATATATATATATATTAACTTATTGTAAAACTATGTTTACATCAGTGTTATTTGCCAATGTATTGGAAAGGTAGACTTTTTATGGGGCCCCCTTGGAAATAAACCAGTAGGTTTGGGGGATACCCCAGCAAAATCAATGCTTTTATTGTTACGTGAACCACACCGTTTTTATAGGTATTGATTTTGTGAAGTAAATCAAATCAAATCTCCCCGTAAATCAACAACGCTCTCTCTCTCTCTCTCTCTCTCTCTCTCTCTCTCTCTCTCTCTCTCTCTCTCTCTCTCTCTCTCTTCTCTCTCTCTCTCTCTCTCTCTCTCTCTCTCTCTCTCTCTCTCACACACACACACACACACACATGGATATGCACTTTTATACCACAGCCTTTGAAAGATCAAAGATAAAACCTCATGATATTAACAAACTCTCGGACACCTTATTTAAAGCCAACATACTTTTCATGTGTCAGTTTGGATGCGAAACATTTCAAAACGCAAAGGTGCACAGTGGTACTATGTATACTTTTGTGGAGAATCGCTGTTACATACCAATTTAGAAATTCTGAGTTTTACTGATTTTCATCATGTCTATATGGACAGAATATCTAATACAAAACAACAAAGTTAAAAATCTTTGCACATACATATATTATTTTGAAAAAAAATGGATTTCAGCAATATTTGAACCTTATGATAAGACTTTCTTAAGGATATATGATATGTTAAAAGGTCACAAATTTCCCATTTTGACACATCTATGCATGATATGCTAAAAGCATTAAACTCCCATGTGCAACACTCAAATTTTGTTGGTATGAACAGCAATGAATGCAAAGAGGGACCTTTGAGGAATGACTATTGACTCGCTGCCGCAGTTGTTCTACATGGTTTCTTGTTGGTGTTGCTAAGCCCCACCCATGAAGGCCACAGTTACATCTGTTTGTCTGTTTCTTCTCCTATTGGGCCCCTTTAGTGATGGACTGCCGGCCACAATTCTCCTCGACCAATTAGGGCATAGTGGGGAAGTGGCACCCAAACACAAGTGTGACAGTAATCAAATTAAGCCAGGGTCGAGGAACATCATTTTTGTTCCAAAATACCACTTAGTGCTCAAAAATCTTTGAAAATTAAAATGAAAGACCAATCAGAACACTCAGCTGGTAAGGAATGCTCTGGATTTGCTACATTTTACACAAAACAGAGGATCCGCCAACTGAGTGTTTCCTGCTAAAGGCCACATTGCCCTATTCTCGATATCAATACAGGGACCCCATATAAACTTTGGATCCCAAATACCTTCTCAATTCTCCTTATAAAGACTGGAAATTTTCCTCACTGTTTCCAAAATATTATTTTTTTCCAAATTGAGTCAAAAACTAAAAAGAAACAAGATATGTTTGTAAAACATAGATGCCCCCCGCCCTCATTACCCGAGCCCTCGCTACCATAATGATAGTGGTAGATGGGGCACTCGTGACCTTACAAAATTAGTGAAGGTTGATCATACATCAATGTCACATATCTTTAAACTTTAACCCAGCCCTCAAACAAGAGGGCTGTGTGAACAGCCCATGCCTCAGCTGATCTTGACATTCATCACACTTGCAGCTCTATGAACTTGGGAAAGGATCAAGGACACCATGTTCTGAGTAAGTCTGACCTTTATAGAAGAACACTTACATGTACAACATCAAAGTTCAAGTAGTTCTCAAGTTATAATGAACAGTAAAATTTATGTATGTTGCACTGTGTCCCCACAAACGAGGTCAAGGTCATTCATGTACTGTCTCAGCATGACCTTCATACAGAATAATTAACATGTGCAGCTAACTCAAAACAGATCTCAAGTTATCAAGTAACCAGTACATTTCGTGTCAGTTGTCCTGTGAATTAGCTTTAGAATGCCCATTGACTTACATAGTAATCAATAGGAAAGCTGCATTGAACAGTAAGTACCCAAATTGAAATCCTTAAACATCAGGAATCCAAAGCAGTGCCACCTAGTAAACAACTGTTTGACCCTTCCACAACAACATATCCATCACATTTCAGCTTAATCTGAGGGACAAGTGAAAAAAAAGCAAAACTATAAAAAAAAAAATCATAAAAAATTGCAGCGCCACCTGGTGAACAAATTGGGAACTATGTGTCCCCGGGAGTGTCTATGTACGATATCAAAGCAATTGGGTGAGCGGTTTCACAGGAGAATAATTTTTGAGGTTTGCCCCCAAAAAACCCAAAAAAAATCATGAAAAATCCAAAAATCAATAGAGCGTGACCATTTGAACAGACTTGGTAGAGATCCACCCAAGGCACATCCCCACCAAGTTTGAAGTAAATCTGGCCAATATTATTTAAGTTATGACCATTACAAGAATTTCCCATGTTAAACTTTCCTATTAAAACTTTTGTAGAGAATTGAAAAAAATCATTAAAAAAAATCCAAAATGCATCGGAACATGACCATTGGAATCAACCTGGTAGACACCCACCCAAGCTCTATCCCCACCATGTTTGAAGTAAATCTGGATGACGGTTTTGGAGAAGAAGTCGAAAATGTAAATTAGGATAAGAATGCCCATTGACTTACATGGTAATCAATAGGAAAAGTGCATTTACCGCAAAGGAGCCGAATTGAAAAAATCATTAAAAATCAGGAATCCGCAGCATTCCCACATAGTGAACAACTTTGTTTGGCCCTTCCATAAGGAACATATCCACCACGTGTAAGCTTAATCTGAGTGACGGTTCTGGAGAAGAAGTCGAAAAAAGCTATAACACACAAAAATTCATAAAAAAATAGAAAAAAACGAAGAGTCCCTGGGTGTCTTCCTGTGTGATATCAAAGCAATTGGGTAAGCGATTTCGGAGAAGAAGATTTTTTAAGATTTGTCAAAAAAAAAACAAAAAAATTCATTTAAAATCCAAAAATCACTGGAGCATAAACATTTGAATAAAACTGGTAGAAACCCACCCAAGGTACATCGCCACCAAGTTTGAAGTTTATCTGGATGACGGTTTTGGAGAACAAGTCGAAAATGTCAATTAGCATTAGATTGCCAATTGACTTCCATAGTAATCAATAGGAAAGCTGCATTGACCGATAAGTACCTGAATTGAAATAAAAAAGCGTTAAAAATCAGGAATCTGCAGCATTCCCACATAGTGAACAACTTTGTTTGACCCTTCTACAAGGAACATATCCACCATGTTTCAGCTTAATCTGAGTGACGGTTCTGGAGAAGAAGTCGAGAATAGCTTTTACACACAAAATTTCATAAAAATTAGGAAAAAATTGCAGCGCCACCTGGTGAACAAATTAAGAACTAGGAGTCCCACGGAGTGTTCCTGTGTGATATCAAAGCAATTGGGTGAGTGGTTTCGGAGAAGAAGATTTTTTAAGATTTGCCCTCAAAAGAACAACAAATTCATCAAAAATCCAAAAATCACTGGACCGTGACCATTTGAACAAACTTTAGAGACCCACCCAAGGCACATCTCCACCATGTTTTGAGTGGATTTGGTTGACGGTTTTTGAGAAGAAGTCGAAAATGTGAATTGTGGACAGACGGACGATGGTTGACGGACGGACGACAGACGAAGAACCCTCACAAAACCTCAGCTGACTGACAAGTCAGCTGAGGTAAAAACGACTAAAAACCTGGACAATATAAAAGTAATAGCTGAAAAATTTAGAAACCATATTCAGCAAAGTGGCTTTATGACCTTGGAAATTAGGGCAAGGTTACTCATTTTACTTGACCTTCTTCAGTTATTGTGCAAAAACCACAGGGAGTCTACTGTCTGTGTGTGATTCTCAAAACTGGGTCAAGGTCACCCATCTACAAACTCAAACTAGACCTTATAGGCAACCATAAAGCTGTGCAATATAAAAGTGCTACCTCTAAAATGCAAGTTATCATGCAGAAATAGTATTCAACCAAATAGGTCTGTGACCTGTGAAATTAGGTTAAGGTCATCCATCTTCAAACTTGACAGAGCCCCGAATACGGACAATTATCCAGTGCAATATAAAAGTCTTAGTTTAAAAACCTCCTCAGTTATCATGTCGAAACCAAAGTTAACTCAGGTACCAACGTGGCCTAGGAAATTTGGTCATGGTCACCCATCTTCAAACTTTGCCTAGCTTTTCACTAGAATGATACACCTGTACAGTATCAAAGTCCTAGCTCAAAAACTTCTTGAGTTATTGTGCGGAAACCACAGGGATTATACAATCTCTCTGTGACCCTGAAAACTGGGTCACGGTCACCCATCTTCAAACTCAACCTAGCCCTTACAGAGAACCATAAAGCTGTGCAATAAAAGTTCTAGCTCCAAGGTATAAGTTATCATGCAGAAAGCATGAAACATATTCAGTAGAGTGGCTCTGTGACCTTTAAAATGAGGTCAAGGTCATCTTCAAACTTCGCCTAGCCCCAAATATGGATTATAATCCTGTGCAATATGAAAATCCTAGCTTAAAAACTCTTCAGTTATTGTGCAGAAACCAAAGTTAAGTCAGGTACCACTGTGACCTTGGAAATTAGGTCAAGGTCACCGATCTTCCAACTTTGCCTAGCTTTGACTAGAGTGATACACCTGGACAGTATCAAAGATCTAGCTGAAAAACTTCTTGAGTTATTGTGCGGAAACCACAGGGATTATACAATCTCTCTGTGACCCTGAAAACTGGGTCATGGTCACCCATCTTCAAACTCAACCTAGCCCTTACAGAGAACCATAAGGCTGTGCAATATAAAAGTTCTACCTCCAAGATATGTTATCATGCAGAAAGCATGAAACAATATTCAGTAAAGTGGCTCTTTGACCTTTTTAATGAGGTCAAGGTCATCCATCTTCAAACTTCCCCTGGCCCAAAATATGGACTATAATCCTGTGCAATACAAAAGTCCTAGCTTAAAAATCTCTTCAGTTATTGTGCGGAAACTAAAGTTAACTCTGGTACCACTGTGACCTTGGAAATTAGGTCAAAGTCACTCATCTTCAAACTTTGCCTAGCTTTTGACTAGAATAATACACCTATACAGTATCAAAGTCTTAGCTCAAAAATTTCTTGAGTTATTGTGCGGAAACCACAGTCTACCGACCAACCGACCGACATGTGCAAAGCTATGTGCCCCACCTTCTTCGACGGGGGCATAAAAATTGATGCGAGTTTTTTGTGAAATTGAGAAGGCAACTGTGCGATATCATTGTATAAACCACCACCACCCCTCCATCGTGTTTGACAGTACAAGGATTCTTTGCATGGTTGGGGTTTTTTTGTGAACTTGTGTCATAATATATCGTACATCTTATTAAGTCTGTTTTTAAGTTAGTTTTCAGCAATATAATTTGCAATAAATTGTCCCAGTCAACTTTCTATTGCAAATTTAATCAAACAATGTGAATAGGTGTCCACTCCTGATTCCGGCAGTCTTCCAATTTTAGGTACCCCTCTTGATCTCCCAATATGTTTTCTATTAAGCAATTTTTCCTGACTTAATACGATATATGTATATACCGTATTAAGTCCGGAATAATTGCTATATATATATTTATCCTTCATAAACCCCACTATTGTCAATGTGAATGCAACTTCAAGCTTCCTCAGTTCCATTCTAAGTACTCATATAAACATTTACATTCCTGCTGATTCCTTTGATGAATTCTGGCTTCATCACTTTCCGTCATCTGGCATTGCTGATGCTTCAAAAGTCTAGTTGCTATGAAATCTTCCAAATTTTGATATGAATATGAGATTCGTCGAATTGATTAGCCTACTAAAAGCTGACTGCTAACACAAGCAAACAACATATATAAAGACTTTGTCCTTTTACAAGAACAATATTCTCACGAAATTTCTGTTTAAAATGTCGAGATATACAAATTTCACAAAATGGGTGCATTTTAAAATGGTTCTCCAGTACATTTATTCAAACAAAATTTTGAGATTGTTTTTCTGTTTATTAAAATCACACCTTTGGTACCAATGGTACATTATTCATGTGAAACGTGCCTTGAAAATAGATAATGGATGGGAAAAAACAGAGATTAAAGGAAAACAACTGACATTAAAAAACAGCTGTATGCATACATATTCTCTCCTTAACCTCAAAAGATTCCCAGGATTGAAATATTCTAGCATTCTTGCATTCTAGTTGGATGCGTCTACCATTCTGGCACAATCTGTTTTCTAAAAGCAGAAAACATCCAGAGGTGAAAGTTCTGTGTTGTCATTCCGACCTACAGTCCTTCATTTTTAAGGAGAGAGAGAGAGTGATCACTCACCCTGGCTCACCTAAAACTCAATAGGTAAGATCAAGATCAACTGGTTCATGTGGGTTCTCAGTAGAGGGCTCTGTAGGCATGCAGGCTAGGTATGTGTATTTCCATTAGTTTCCATTGCGATTTGCACCTATGTAACTTCAAAACTGTTCTACATAGAAAACACCAAATTTCTTGTGGCAAATTGCTCTATGTAGTATACATGTAAATTTGAAAAACTATTCAATGTCTGGAATGTTACTTTAACATAGCATTTTATGGGAATACCATCTCTAGTCCACAAGAATTTTGTGTATTGGGTTGTATGGTCAGCCAAATACACATTACATAGCTAATTGCGACCTCTCGTATCCAGGGGAGCTATTTTTTCAAGCTCCATATGTAGCTATAAAAACAAAATCATTAATAGAACTAGCTTTCCCAGAGACTTGCCTGGATTATTTTTGGAGAGTGATTTGCAGCTCATTCCTATATCCAAAGGCATTGGCCAGGCCAGGCTTATGTGTTGATTGTATATTTACAATAACAGCACATTTTGAAAACTACAAGATTACCTGTGGTTGAAGCTCAACATATAATCAATTATCTCTTTCCCACTCAAATCACCAAAAAGTGCCTGGATGTAAATCGTTGTCTGCTTTCACATTTTTACTTAAATTTCTCGTTGTGGGAAAACAATTTTGCTGAGAAATGCATGCAAGATCATTCATGATGGCACACGCTAGGGAAATAGCTTCACTTGGCACAGGTTGGGCATAATATGCATAATTATGCCCAATCTGCACCAAGGAAAGCTATTGACTCAGTTGTACTCTGACAAGGAATATGTTAAAGCAATTGGAAACACACAGTATGTGCCGCCGTGGCATTAGATTGCCTGTCTGTTCCAAACTTATCAGGTTGACTCCAGAATATCATTTCATTCAGAGATTTGTCTGACTGCCTTCCTCTTCCACAAGATTTGTTACAGACTGACGTTTACATGCTTTACTGCTGCTTTTTATACATATGGGTAACACCAGCCTCAGTGAATGTGATGTTTGTCACATATTTTGGCCTAAGGCTGAAGAAGTCCCTGAATGGTCTTCCGGTGAACAGTCAACATTCCCACGTTGACCTAAAGACCCAGATTCATGTGCTACTTACACATCTGCGGTATAAACAATCTCTTACCTTGGGAGACAGCTAGGCTCCCCAGTCAGTTTTTCTTAATGAGTGGCAGTTCTCTGGGGCAGTAGGTACCGGTTAACGGGACCACATATAGTGGGACTGTATGGCAGTATGTCAATTGAAGAAAATCAAAAGCACCATTACCGATTAACCACAGACCCACGAGGATTATTCTCTTGATATTCTCCAAGCACAATCAAACACTTCCTTTGAATACCATGGCCATGTTATAAAACCCCAAGAAGTCGGGTTTGATACTAACAAACATTGCTGAGGAGAGCACGGTGGGCTGTTACACTCAAACCAGCAACTTTTCCGTCTTTCAAGAAAACTTCATGACACTGTATTTTATTGTTGTTGGGTGGATTTATGGTTTATTTGCATTTCATGCACGATCAAGGCTGTACACTAATATTAACCAATGTAAAATTCTTGCAAACATGATTCTGAATAAAATATTGCATGCATAAGGGTCCCACCCTAGCAAGATCACTGTGAGCTGTCACAATTTCTATGCTCACAGAATGTTTGTGATACAATTTCAGCTGTCAAACAAACCCTGAGTCTGGAACAAACACTTTAGAACATTAGGGACCACCTTTAAAGGCAGAGACAACACTGTATGTACATGTTTTATATTCACAACATATCAAGTAGTTGAACATCTATGTATATGCAGGACTGAAAAAAAACAAAAGTGTGTCACTATTATGCTAATGGCAATTACATCAGGGATTCGTAGAAACTTTTGGTGTCATAAACATGCAGGAATCAATCCTTTAGTGGTCAAATCAAAATATAAAGCACATTTTAAAGCACGAATTCCATACAAAAATTACTTTAAAATTTGCATATTCATTACACCTTATGGCACCTGCGTATGAACCAGTTTAGATGACGTTATTAACAACCAAAACAAGGTAAAAGAGATTCCAAACCACATATTCTGTCCTGTATTGATTACCTGGGAGTCTGACCACTTTTCAGGTATAATCAGGGGTCTCCAGATTCCTGAATGCTCCCTCACAATTTAATGGTTTTCATGCACAATCAAATCAAAACAATATTTTACCTATTTTTGTTCATAAGAAATACAGATTCCTTTGTCATGCACTAAATAACGCTGTCTCCATGCTCCCTTATGACAGCTTCCCCAGAGACCCTGTTATGATGGCTTCCCCAGGAGACCCTGCCTCCATACTGCCTTAAGATGGTTATCCCAAGGAGACCCTGCCTCCATGCTCCTTTATGATGGCTTCCCCAGGAGACCCTGCTCCATGCTCCCTTAAGATGGTTTCCCCAGGAGACCCTGCCTCCATGGTCCCTTAAGATGGTTTCCCCAGGAGACCCTGCCTCCATGCTCCCTTAAGAATGTTTTCCCAAGGAGACACTGCCTCCATGCTCCATTATGATGGCTTCCCCAGGAGACCATCTCTCCATGGTCCATTAACATGGCTTCCCCAGAAAATTGGCATGCAGTATACTAATCTATGTCTTTACCAACAGCACAACTTGCAACAACTTTGCAAACTGGCTACAGATAAATTGTTGGCAAATTGTCCTAAAAGTGGACAAAATGTCAAATGCTGCAAATGCCAACAGAAGATAACTCAAGCGTTCATGCAAAAATAATGTCTGCCTGCCGGCTGGGCTACCACTGAAGGGTGTTCTGTGAAAGAACTGCAGATTCTTGGCACTGAACCCAGGGATTCCCAGACATTTGCTCTGGGGAACCTAGAGATCAGCTACAGTGGCCCACAAGTAGAGTATTGTTCCATAAATACAAATCATTTTGAAAATGATAATTTTAAAACAGATGTTAGTTAATGATTTATCAAGCAGATACATGTAGTTGTGGGACTATCAATATGCATATCTGGGCAACTGGCCTTTTGAATTATGATTCATGTTAAGCTCTAAAACAAGAGGACTGTGACAGTCCTGTACTCAGTTGACCTTCCATGCACAAAATGAAGTGGTCCTATGACTTTTAGAATTATGTTAGGTTCACCTTTCTTGAAGTGCACAAAGTAGTGGCTCAACAGTCAAAGTCCTAGCTCAAATAGGTTCCGACTCCAAAAGACTAAAAGTTATTAAGTGAACAGTAAAGGTCTTGAAAGTGACCCTGTGGCCTTGGAAATGAAGTCAAGGTCACTTGTATCATGTACTGTGTAAATCTGGTCCACATACAGGACTACCAGCATCAAAGTTCAGGCCTGCCTCAGCTAGTACTCAAGTTATCAGGTGAACAGTAAAATTCAGTGGGTAGCCCTGTCACCTTGGGAATGAGCTCAAGGTTTATCATATGCTACGTAATTCTCACCTTCATTGCCAAAATTGTCTCTATTAAATTTTAAAGCAGTTTAAAAGCAATTGGTTCACTGGTTTTGATGAAAAGGATTGTTTTAGGATTTTGCTAAAAATGAAGTAAAAAGAAGAAAAATGAAAAACAAGAGGATCATGATGATCCTGTCCTCTGCTGACTGGGATCTGCTTTTACAGTATTGGAACACATGGACATTTGATTCAGCATTTATCAAAGATACAAATTGACAGTGTAGAAAAGGTCATAGTTGACTTTATTCAGGAAACAAAATTGAATAGGGCGACCTGACTTGTCCATGGTAGTACATGTATCAACAATTGACATACCTTGCTGTTTCAATGGCTGCCGATGTACAGTGGCAGCACTCACTTACAGTCACAAAGTCTGATATCGCATAACTTTGTCAAGAATTAACATATCCACATTATTTTCGCAAACTTTCATTGTCTGATGTCCAACTATATTTTGATAAAATTTTAGGCAATTCTATCACGCTGTTCTGGAGAAGAAGTCCAAAATAACCTTACGACGCAAAAATTCATAAAAAATAGGAAAAAATCGCAGCGCCACCTGGTGGCTAAAATGAGAACTAGTTGACCCCAGGTGACCCTATGTGCAATATCAAAGCAATTGGCCAAGTAGTTCTTGAGATGAAGAATTTTTTTTTTTTTTTCAAAAAATAAATTGAAAAATAGAAAAATTATTGCATCATCATCTACTTCGCAAACTTGGTAGAGGTTCACCTGGGCAACATCCATGTGCAAAATTAAAACATTCCATACAGCGGTTTTTGAGAAGAATTCAAAAGGGTAAATACAAGAGTGTAATATATTCACTGTATTGCCATATACATGTATATATATATATATATATATATATATATATATATATATATATATATATATATATATATATATACAGCACTTCCTTACAGTTGCGAAGTTTGATATCCCATAACTTTGCCTAAAATTAACATATCTATATCATTTTCGCAAACTTTCATTGTCTAATTTCCAACTATATTCTAATAAAATTTTAAGCAATTCTGTTTAGCTGTTCTGGAGAAGAAGTCGAAAATAGCCTTAACAGGCAAAAATTCATAAAAAAATAGGACAAAATCACAGGGCCATCTGGTGGCCAAAATATAAACTAGTTGACCCCAGATGATCCTATGTGTAATATCAAAGCAATTGGCTTCGTAGTTCCTAAGATGAGGAATTTTTTTTCAAAAAATAAATTAAAAAATTCATAAAAAATAGAAAAATTATTGCATCATCATTTTCTTCGCAAACTTGGTAGAGGTCTACCTGGGAATCATCCATGTGCAAAATCAAAACATTCTATGTAGCGGTTTTTGAGAATAAGTCGAAAATATAAAAAGTCTAATGACAGACGGACGGACAGACAGAAGGACTGACGGACAGACAGACGGACGACGGACGCAAACCGATTCTATAAGCTCTGCTGACTGACAAGTCAGCAGAGCTAAAAATCATAACAAATGGAAAGAATTGGAGCGTGACCACTTACACAAAATCCTGTCGCCTAAAAGTTTGAAGTGAATCTGGCTAATGACTTTAGAGAAAGGTAAAAAATGTGATTATCATTGTGATTCCATTGACTTTCATAGTAATAAACAGGAATGTATGTATTTACTGACAAGTACTCAAGTTAGGAAAATCTGTTAAAAATCAAGGATCATCACCACCTAGTGAACAACTTTGTTTGATCCTTCCACAATGTATAGTTCTAACAAGTTTCAGCACAATCTGAAAGATGGTTTGGAAGAGCAAGTAACAAATAGCAAAAACAAAAAACTTCTTTTTAAAAATAGATTAAAATTCACTACACCACCTGGTAAGCAAACTATGATCTAGGGATTCCCAGAAGTGTCCCTAGGAATTTTGGAGCAATTGTCCAGGCAGTTTCTCAGAAGACATTTGAAGATTTTGACAAAAATTGAACAAAAAAATTCATCAAAAAAAATTAATTGCTGTAGCATCAGCATTTGAACAAATTCAGTAGAGACAGGCTTAAAATACATCTCCACTAAGTTTGAAGTGGATCTAGCTAATGGTTTTAGAGAAGTCAAAAATATTTAATGTTGACAGATGGACAGACGATGGAAAATGGACGACTGGCCATCCAGTAAGCTCAGCTGACTGACAAGTCAGCTGAGCTAAAAACTGCAATCCTTCAGGCTACAATACCAAGCTTTTCAAAAAGTTGTATTTTCAGAAAACATACACTGTACATTTGACGTCGAACGGATGAGACAGTGCCTGCAATGACTAGATTGGACATATGATTATTATCAAGTACTGAAGAATATACACATAATGGTTTATAAATAGCAGTTACTGCATATTTTGTTCATGTTCAAGTTCTAAAAGTCATAGCCAGTCTTGAACTCTATATGATACATATGATTAAAATAATGGAGAATGAAATGATCTATGATTGTGAAAATAGGTGACAAGTTGAGCCCATACGAGAAGTCCTTAATCTACGTTTGATATCATTTCAGGAAACTACTCCCGATCTTAAAATATTGGTTCTTTGTTTGTGTATGTGACATAAAAGATGTACAAGTAAAATGCCATCGATCTCCATCAGTCATAAAAGACGGAGGCTGCAGACCAAAGTTGTTCATTGTTAAAATAAAAGTTATCAAATCAATAAATACTGGCACATTGAGAACTGGATGAAGATAAAAGTATGTCAGCAGTAAACATGCCATCAGACACAGTGCTGCCAATCTGTCCTGTATGCCCCAGAGTCTCCCAAATCCAATTCCCAATCTCACATTTTCACACAAAAAGCAAAGTTCCAGCACAACGAGATTTTAAGCTATTTTGTTCTGGATACACTCTTAGACTTGACTGGCCTTGAACAGAACATACATCAACACTACGTAGAGACCAATGCCCTCAAACTACATATTTCAGGGCCAGTTTTGAAAAGTTCCCTGGAGGGACTGTGACTTTGGAAATCCCCTGGTGTGGTTCGATGGCTGCCACCCCACATTCTGTCATTCCTAGACGACTTTCACGCTGTAAGAGGTTAGCAACACGACTGACCACACAATTCTTCAGTATGATTAACATGTGAATGCCTTGCCACATCATATTCTACATCATAAGTTTAACCCTTTCCCCCTCACACCAGCCAAAACCGGCTGATAGTCAAATGTCGTCTGCTTCAGCGTTTTCAACTGATTTCAACAGCAATGAAAAACAATTTGACTGAAAATTGAAGATGGGACCTGTGAAGACAACATGACCCAGGTCAACAGCTTTCCTCGGCATGGGTTGGGCACTAAGTGCATGCCGAGGAAAGCTGTTGACTCAAGTCTTAATTCAAATGGGGAAAGGGTTAACTCAATGGCTGTATCAACTTTTATTCTACTTTCCATCAATGTAAAACTGAATTATCCAGGCTTCCATTAAAGAGTCCATTTTCATCACACAGTAGTGCAGTTTTTTCTGAGACGAACTAGGTGGGATTCACTTCAGTTGACCTGTGATGGAGCCAACTGTCAGCATTTGAATCTTTGCTGCATTTCTTTTTCTAACATATCCAGCTTATCATATGTTTTCCTTGCAAAATCTTGGTTGATGTCCATCTGAAAAAAAAAATACAATCACTTACATACAGAACAAAATCACAACCAGACAAAATAATAAATGGACCAAGAGGGCCACATTAACTTTTTGATGATATCTGCTGCCTGAGCTCACCTGCCACCAGCAAAATGTAGTCTCGTAAGCACCTTCCTTAGCATTACCGTATCCATCTTAATAGACACACAGCGTGCCATAAAAAATTCATCTACAAAAGCTGAAAAAATGTTGATCCTCAGTGTAATGACAGATTCCAAAACTCGTTTCAAAACTATGGAATATTCCGGGCGTTGTTTCTTGCAAACAAATGGGGGAGGGTGCTTATCAGGTAGTGTGTGCTTATTAGGATAAATATGGTAATAGAAGTTAGTCTGGAATAATATCAGAACTATTTCAGATAAAGGTGCCACCCCAACTTTAATTGATAAGTTTGTGACATAGCCACACCCAATGAATCATGAACAAAAGTCAGCATTCTGATTTGTGCAAATTATGCCAAAACAACCCAAAATTTAAATCTTGAATAAGTTCAAAATTATTATAGATAGTGGTAGCATTTCCACTTTAATTGGTAGGTTTGTGACATAGCCACATCCAATGAAACATGCACCAAAATTGTATCATTTTAATTTATGCAGATCAGGAAGAATACACAAGGTACAGGTGCATACAATGACCACAACTTAATGTTGTTGAATTTTAATTTGTGAAATCAGGAGCGCTAGCACTTGAAAAGTTAAAACATTGAATATCTTCACAACCATTCAAGGTAGAGGTGCCATTCAAACTTTAATTCAAAGGTTTTTGCTTTAGACAGATCCAATCGACCACAAACAAAAGGTGTAAAATTTAATTCTATTCAGAAATTTACGCTAGTTGTAATAGGGACACTACCAAGTTAAAAGAGGTATATGTAGATGTATTTATCATTACTTAAATTCTAAGGTTTGTGCTACAGAAGCATCCAATTAACCCTTAAAGTGTTCATTATTGCTATAGTTGTTTTCTCATGACCATTAAACATATAATGGTTAAAAGACGCAATTCCTCATGAAAATACCTTTCATTCAAATACCAGCACCCCTAGTCTAAAGCAGAGAGTAGTCTCAGTCAACAGCTTTCCTTGGGACACTTTGTGGGCATCTGGCAGATTAGGCATTAACTCATTCCATATCCGTCCCTGATATTTATGTATATTTACCTAGATTTAAGATGACAATTGCATATTTAAATTCTTCATGAAAAGAACTTTCATTCAAGCACCAACGTGCCTATCGTCTTAAGTCGGTGGCTCTGGCACTGCCTGGCAAGTCATGCTGCAGCTGCCGCAAGGGCAGCTGCAGCATGACTTGCCAAGCAGTGCTAGAACCACTGACCAAGGCCTGTGACCATAGTATGGAATGAGTTAAGATGGATGATCTTTACCTTTTTAACTTTGGTGCACGGACGTCCCATGAATGACACATGACTGTAGTACTTGCAAAGTATATCCAGTCCGGCCGGGTTTTGCATTGACAACCATATCTGCAAGACAAGGTAATGCATGCACTGGTAACGTATTTCAATGGCAATGGCACATCTGTCAGCAGCAGACAGTGGCTGACAGCAACACTCAGTGGCAGACAGTAGTGATGCCACTGGGCACCACTGGCTACCACTGGAGCCCAATTGAGCCCTTTAGAGCTTGACCACAGGCAGCGGCAGGCGACAGAGAAACTTTCACTGTTGACTGCCACCACCTGCTCCTCTTAACAGGGAAACCCATTAAAACGTGTGTAAATTATATGAAATTAAGTGGACTGGAGAAAAGCTGGGATCCTTATAAATCTGCCAAGGTCCTGTATGAAACACCTTGCTTTACTTTGTTTCACTCCATTATCTTATGGTGAGATCCTTCTAGCAATAAACACATAAACGTTTAAAAACTTAAAGATAATGAGTTACATAACATTAATATATACTGCATTGATATTTGCAGCATGTCCCAAATAAATGTCTTTATGCTTCCATCAAGCTTATGGTAGTGTAGTCTTTAGTCTGTCTATGAGTTCTGCTGTAAGAACTCAATATTCAGTACAAAGGAGGGTGTCCTTAGAAACTGTATCTGAAGGGTGTTAAATAATACGTGATTTAAAATGACTATGACGTCCTTAGACTAGGAGCCCAGACCATTTTTTCCTGCGAAAGACGGCAAAATGTTTGACAACATGAAGATGTAGTTTGACCCTCAAATATTAAATATTTTAATTGCTGCCGGGGTGCAGTTGGCGATTTAACCCTTAAATGCCACATAATATGGGGATGAAAATGGTATTTATTCATGTTAACACCGGCAAGGCTAGAAATAGCCTCAAATCAACTATAGGGTTCCCCCGGACCATAAATAAACAACGGCAGTAATTTTGCATGGGGCATTGACCCCGGCAGCAAAGCCCCACCCCCCACCCCACCCCCGGGCAAAGAGACATTTATTCATGCGAATAGCGGCAAGACTGGAAATGGTCTCAAATTGTCCCAACGGGTCCTCTGAACAACAAATGCATAATGACAGCAATTTCATGTGGGGCTCTGCCCCCAACATCAACCCTCTCCCACCCTGGGGTTGAAAATGGCATTTATTCATGTGAAGAACGGCAAGGATCAAAATGGTGTCAAATTGTTCCCAAATGTCTCCTGAATACCAAACATATGAAGACAGCAGTTTTATGAGGGGCTTTGCTCCTGACAGCAACCTTCCCCCACCCCGAGGGTGAAAATGACATTTATTCATGTGAAGTACGGCAGGGCTCAAAATGGTCTCAAATTGTTCCCAAATGTTCCCGGAACACCAAACACATGAAGACAGCAATTCTATTTGGGGTCTTACCCCCGACAGCAACACCCCCTAACATATAACACACACACACACACACACACACACACACACACACACACACACATACATACATACATACATATATATATATATATATATATATATATATATATATATATATATATATATATACATACATATTATATATACATACATATTATAAGGGATGCTGGATCTATATATGCATTTCCCATTGAATTACAATATTCATATTTATACAATGAACATTGTTTTAAAAAATTTCTCTTTCAGCAAATATCGATCGTTACCCTAGTATTGATGCAAAAATTTCTTATTTATACAATTCTTAGAGTTGTAAGTTACATGTAGCTTTGATTGAGTGTGGATGGTGATGACAATAAAGAACATAATAGGTCCACTAGCCCACATATTCTGCAGTACGTGCCCTCTGCTGAAACCCCAGGGACCTTTTAACCTTGTTTCCCAAAGATATGTTAGTTATTTCAGTTGTAACAGGGTCCTTATAGTGGACTTAATTGGACTTATATTCTACCCTACGCCATACCAAATGTCCGATACCCCAAGTTCTTATTGCCATGGTAAGTAATTTCTTTATTTTATCTGAGTGTCTGTTTTCATTCAGCCTTAGTTTTAAGTATAACACACCAAAATGTTAAGACACATATTTTACCTACATCTCAGAACGCAACTGTCATATGTGCCCTGTTTCATATGCATGTGGCAATCAAAGAATATGCATGGATCAAACTGGGAACGATGATTTGCTGCATAGCAAATCAGTGTGTGTGTCTTCAAAGCATATTGGTATGGCAATGTACAACTATTCCATAACACAGGAGTACAAGTTGGAATGACATGTCTATTATAGCTTTGAAGTTATTCAAGATTTAAAATTTCTAATGGTGCTATTTAGCATAATTTAAATTGCTACAACTTTTATTTTTAATTCGTTAGGCACGCGATGGTCAACAACCCCCTAGTAGAAGTTCAAATCACATCTCTATCTATGATAGTTTTTAAGATATTCTAGTTTTAAAATTTTCAATGCTGCTAATTACCATAATTAAAATTGCTACAACTTTTGCTTTAGATTCATTAGATGCGCAATGATCAATAACCCCCCAGTTGAAGTTAAAATGACATCTCTTTCTGTAATATTTTTGAAGAAATTCAAGTTTTAAAATTTTCAATGCTGCTAACTAGAATAATTTAAATTGCTACAACTTTTGCTTTAGATTCATTACATGCGATCGGTTCTTAGCCCTCTCATGTTTCTTGTTTATGTAAATGATATCACCGATATCGTAAGGTCTAACATAAAGTTGTTCGCCGACGATGTAACTTTGTTTATTACCATGGACGACCCCATCAGCTCTGCCAACGCTATCAACAGTGACCTGAAATCTATAGAGACCTGGTCTCGTCAATGGTTAGGCACTTTCAATAGTACCAAAACCAAATCCATACTTTTCACTAAAAAGAAGAGCCAAGTTCAAAACCCACCCATTGTTTTCCTCGGTAACTGGTTAGAAAATATTTCAGAACATAAACATCTTTGTGTAATTTTCAGTTCTGACTTGTCATTGTCAAACCACATAAATTCCCTTGTATGCAAAGCCAGGAAGCTAATTGGAATACTAAAACTACTACAATATAGCCTCAATAGGTGTTCCTTGGAAATTATATACTTCACATATATTAGACCATTACTGGAGTATGGGGATGTAGTTTGGGGTGGATGTACTCAGGCGGATGCTTCATCGGTTGAAAGTGTTCAACTGGCTGCAGCCCGAGTAAAAACCGGGGCAACCTGTTGCACTAGTCATAGATTATTATACAGTGAGACGGGATGGGAGTCTTTGGCTAAACGTCGAGATAAACACAGGCTAAACATTGCTATATAAGATAATACATGGGTTAACACCCGATTACCTTCAAAACTTAATTTCAGGAAACGTGTCTTCTAGAAACACATAAAATGTAAGATCAAAAAATGATATAAGCCAGATATACACAAGAACTAGTATTTACAGCAATTCTTTTATACCAGCAGCCATTCGTCAGTGGAATTTGTTACCCAATTCAGTTCGAAATTCTGAGGATCTTGATACATTTCAGCGTAAGTTACACCATGATGAATCAAAGGTTAACGATTTATTCTACATTGGCAACCGGAAAGTAAACATTTTACATTCCCGAATTAGAATGGGCTGCAGTTAGTTCAACCACGACATGCACAAAATTGGCATCATGAGTTCTCCTAGTTGTGCTTGTGGAGCTACAGTAGAAAATTCCTACCACTTTTTCTTTGAATGTCCTCGCATCATTACCGAACGTAACACTCTTCAAATGTTTATTATAACCAAGGCTCCATTTGCATTAAATACAGTACGAAATGGAAGTTTAAAATGTTCAAAAGCCGCTAATATAGCTATCTTTGAATCTGTACATACGTACATTATCCGCACTGGCAGATTCAACTGAAACCCGCACTGGTTTCACTTGGTAGTTTGTACATACAGTTAATATTACAAATTTTGTTATACAGATATGGGTAGGCCTACCATTTAAGTGGCCACGTGCGGACAAACGTCTTTACTTTTCTAAATGACTATTTCAAAGACTGTTTGTATCATTTATCTCTTACAGTCAATGCAAACTGCTCATTACTCGGACCCTATCTGTGACGTCTGGTGGTGTCATTATCTTGCATACTGTTATGTGCCCGTTAATGTACTGTCCTGTGGTTTGTGCCATTACCTTTTACATCATACTCTGCATTTTATTCCTTTTTTTGCAAGAGGAATTTGTATAGGTTATACTTGTTTTCCAATTGCCTTAATAAAATATGTTTAAACCAAATTGCTACAACTTTTGTTTTAAATTCATTAATTGCGCAATAGTCAATAAACCCCTAACAGAAGTTGGAGTGACATTTCTATCTATTATACTTTTGAAGATATTCAAGATTTAAAATTTCAAATGCCCCTAATTTGCATAGTTTTAAACATCTTCATTCCTCTACATAAAACGGTCAAACTCCTTCAATGGAGGTACAATTATGCCAAGTTTGGAGATTCTATGTTTAATAGTGTCAGAGAAAAGTGTCGGACAAATTTGCTGGTAAAGAAGAAAGAAAGAAAGAAAGAAAGAAAGAAAGAAAGAAAGAAAGAAAGAAAGAAAGAAAGAAAGAAAGAAAGAAAGAAAGAAAGAAAGAAAGAAAGAAAGAAAGAAAGAAAGAAAGAAAGAAAGAAAAGTGTTGACACACACACACACACACACACACTTTAAATATGAGCCTGTTTTATTTTGGAATATTGAGGGTGACCCAATGGTCCAGAATACTTGGCCAGTCAAATCCTGTGAGTGTATCTGTGTGCATTAAAATGACAAACAATCCACAAAAGATGTAGTTTTTAATGATCAGAAATAAAATATGGTTATAGATGGTTATAGGCATGTGGCTGGCGTAATGTAGTGGTTTTATACTGGTATCGGATATCAGTGCTACAGACATTAAAGTAGCATTTAATTCCCTTTCTTCCTACCAAATTTGAAATGCAGGCAAATATGTAAAACATACATAAACATGCAAACACACACACACACACATACATACATACATACATACATACATACATACATACATACACACACACACATACATACATACATACATACATACATACATACATACATACATACATACATACATACATAGTGTGTGTGCGTGTGTGTGTGGAGCGAGATTTATTTTTTCACTCACAGTTGAAAAATCATATTCATTCTAATAGTAGCACATACTCCCAAATTGAATTAGGAGCCTCGGATGTCTTAAATTTAGTAGGAATGTTATATTCCACATTCCCGCAAGAAAGTACCTGGGTCCTGGTGCTAGTACTCTTTCCATTTGCATGGCAGCTTATTATGAGAAAGAATACATTAAGTCCCATATTGCAAATTTATTAATCAATTTTAAGTCTCCCAAATACTAAGGGAAACAGGATTATTTCCCTACAAAATTTTGTAGATCACGGCTGGGTAAAACCACAAACAAATAATCAGCTATTTAAGTTGCCAAAAGATTTGTAGTTGCAATGACTACATGTGCTTAATTTACAGCAATTGCAGCAATCTAGTCATATGTTATACTCATCCATGTCCAGTATGTCTCAGAGGAGAAGTGTAGAGGTGATCATGTTTGTTACAATTGCTGGTGCACATAATTTGACAATACATTGATGCCTACACGTGTACGCTCTGTAAAGAGAAACTTCAGTATTAAGTCGGCAAAGACATCTGACAACGGCCGCTATTTGGTAATATATTTTCATAATCTACCACATACATGTTCCTGGGTGTTCTTGAACTGAATTGTATTATCAAGATGACATTTACGTGTAGTGTACATGATTGTATAGAAGTACACAATAGATGTAACAACATGATTAAAGTAATTTACACGCTGGACTTTTATCTTGCATTTTGTCAAAGATCAAACTTGACATTATTCTCACCATAACTTGCTGTCAATGTCCATTCAGTGTACAAAGAACTCCTGGAGACAATTATCAACCTTTCTGCTTTTCACTTGAGTAAATATTACCTTTTCTTGGGGTGAGGGGGGGGGGGGGGTTGCTGTCAGCATAGGGTCCCTCCAAAAATCGCTGCTGCTGTGTATTTAGTATACAGGGGACCACTGGGAACAATTTGGAACCATTTTCAGCCTTGTCACTTTTCATATAAATATGTCACTTCTCTCCTGGGGTGGGAGGATGGTTGCTGTGAGGGGTGGGGGGTGGCCCCCTCCCAAAATTGCTGTCGCTGCATATTTAATGTACAGGGGACTTCTGGGGACATTTTAAAACCATATGCAGCCTTGCCACTTTTCACATGATTAAATGTCCTTTTCCCTTGGGATAGGGGAGGGTTGCGGTCAGCATAGGGTCCCTCCAAAAATCGCTGCTGCTGTGTATTTAGTATACAGGGGACCACTGGGAACAATTTGGAACCATTTTCAGCCTTGTCACTTTTCAAATAAATAAATGTCACTTCTCTCCCTGGGTGAGGGTGGTTGCTGTGAGGGATAGGGCCCCTCTCAAAATTGCTATTACTGCATATTTAGTGTATAGGGGACTTCTGGGGACATTTTAAAACCATATGCAGCCTTGCCACTTTTCACATGAATAAATGTCAATTTTCCCGGGGGGTGTGTGGGTGGGGGGTTGCTGTTAGGGGTAGGGCCCCTCCCAAAATTGCTGTTGCTGCATATTTAGTGTACATGGGACTACTGCGGACATTTTGAAACCATTTGCAGCCTTGCCACCTTTCGCATGAATAAATCCCCCTTTTCCCTGGGGGTGGGGTATGGTTGCTGTCAGAGGTAGGGCCCCTCTCAAAATTGCTGTTGCTGCATATTTAGTGTACATGGGACTACTGCGGACATTTTGAAACCATTTGCAGCCTTGCCACCTTTCGCATGAATAAATCCACTTTTTCCCCTGGGGCTGGGGCATCGTTGCTGTCAGGGGTAGGGCCCCTCCCAAAATTGCTGTTGCTGCATATTTAGTGTACAGGGGACTACTGGGGACATTTTTAGACCATTTTCAGCCTTGCCGCTTGTCACATGAATAAATGTTATTTCAGCCCTGGGGGTCGGGCTTGCTGTCGGAGGCAAAGCCCCACCCAAAATTGCTGTCGTTTTCCATTTATCAGCCAGGAGGCTTCTCTGGTCAATTTTTAAATATTTTCGGCCTTGTCGCTTGTCGCATGAATAAATGTCATTATACACCCCTGCTATGGGGTTTTTAAGGGTTAACGCCCCAGATGCTCCCAGGCAGCAATGTAGAAATTAAATGTCTGAGAGTCAATCCTCATATTTATGATGTCGGAGTTTTTGCCCTCTCTCGCATGAATAAATGGTCTGGGCTCCCACTTTATTTGTATCATTCACTTTCCCCCTTTTTTCTCGATCGAGTGGCTTGTTGAGTGTATCTTTGATGAATTTTGATCCTTGACGAATTATGATCTGTTTTAACAGTCAAGGAAAGTGCCTCGTTTATTTCCCGATTTGTCATACTGATACTGATGATTTGATGTGTCAGTCTAAACGTTGATTTTCGCGGACTTTGTTTGGAAAATTTGATGGGTTGGATTAAGAAAATTGCCTCCAGTAGACTATGCTAGATCGGACGCTGGTAAAGTTGATGTCAGTGAATCAGTTGTTGGACCTATTGTTGCAAAAATGGGTACTGCAACGATTTCAGACCTTGGGTGGGAGATAAATAATCATAACGAGCTGTATTCCACGAGCGATGACGCATTAGATTTAACTGTTCACTCATTGACTGAGGATCTGAAACAATGTAAAACTTTACTTACAAGGCATGAAAAGTTAAGGGCTGTTAAAACTTTAAACAAAATCCAGTCTGCCCAACAAAACGTTGAAGACATCTCTGATGCCAAAGAGCGGTATGTTGAGCAGAGGACGGGACAGTCATGTGATGTAGAGTTTCAAGTTCTACCACAGATCTATTAGTTGATCGAATCGTGCACGTAGGAAACATCACTGATAAAAATCAATTTTTCACGCTAATATGACGGAGCTCTACCTTTTAAGGCTTTGTAAACTAAAATACATTTGTGAAATGTTACATTTCCCTGGAGTGTATTCCACTGTAGCTGTTTAAATAAGGGTTCGATGTGGTCCAGATGGGCGGCACAAGTTATTATTCTAGCAGCACGCTTTTGGAGCATGGGATATTTATAATTGTGGTTTGTGGAACTTTAAGCTATAACGACATAAAATTTTAGAAAACTGACTTTCAGGTTGGGAAATGAACCCACGTATCGCCAATTACAGACCGCCAAGTGAGTCCCTGTATTGTTTATAAAAGTTAAATAAAAGACTGATTTGTACAGAATACTTAAAAGCTTGTAGGGTAGTAAAAAAATCTCAGTAAACCACTTAAAGAATATTTCTATGCAGTAAAAATTGCCTTGTAAAATCGCCCAAATAGCGATTCTAAATTAAGAAGCATAAGTACTAAGAACCCGTTTGATTTACCATCATACTAACAGAAGGACATCAATCGCAGAACCTCTGTAGATAAATGTGAGTGTATTAAAAACTTTACTTGCTCTCGGGACGTGCTTCTGTGCCTGCTTGGACTCTTCAAGAGGATTATGTAATGCTTTTTATGAATAGAAAATGTAGATTTCAATAATGTGTATGATGGGGAAAGACTGTCACCGCTCATCTGGCTATGTGCGCATTTAAGGCATTTATTTTTTAATATAAACGTATCATTTCATTGTATGATCTTTAAAGATTATTCTTTTTTTAATTTTTCGCTGTAGATATAATATTATTGCTATACCATACAGATTGATACCATATCTATATATATACGAGTTTTGGTTTTCTTGCAGGCCCGCCACAAAGTTAAAAATATGAAAGCGAAATCAGTGGCGATCTGAAGAAAACGTGAATGGCGAAAAGAAATTAACACAATGCTGGATATCCCAATATGACTGAAATGGAAACGACATTTTGGAAAGAAATTCATCACCTTATCTGTTTGGGGGGGGGCAGTTATTGACGGTATTGACGATGCATATTTTATGCACATGCTAGTATTTAGCTTGTGGAGCTTTTTACATCAAGTTCATATGACAATTAGGTGCCATAAAACCTGTATTGCTATAAATGTTTTTTTTTTACATGTTATCTGTAATTCCAGGTGGCCCTTCTAGAATCACCACCGAATATTTACAGTTACCACAGTGATACACATTTATTGATTCTAGAGTAAATATACATGAACAAATAGCCAATTTTTACTGAAATGTTTACATTTTAAATCTACATTGTCGACATATTTTTTGCAAAGTATTTTAATACCGGTGTATGATCAGTAAGATGCAATGAACATTTTTCAAACGAACACTCGGATTATGGACTTGTTTGATATTTTAAATATCCTCAAGTAATTTTTGTACCAGTGGAGAGGATGCGGTGTCTAATTTCATTTATTTATGTCATTTTGAATGCAAATACGCAGGTCCATATAACTTGACAACTCAGGAACCAAAAGAGACGTCAGTTGACGAGTATTTGAGAATTTATTTGCACACCTTCATGTGACTTTTTTTTTTAAATTATAAAGATTATATTTTGACAATGTGAAACAATACTAAGCTGAAAAATAATGGCAAATTGCAAATATATATATTGCCATACACATGCTAATAAATTTAGATGTATAGTTCTTATTATCTCTGCTGACCATAGGTCGCAGTGCTTGTGCAATCACTCATGTCTGTCTGTCCATAAACTTTAGCTTGTGGATGGGATACAGTCCACAGTTTTCAGGTCATCCCTATATTACTTGCAGAACCTATCAAGTGGGTAAAAACCCAGGTCAAGTCTATATTGGTGGTGCCATCTATGGTATCACGTAATATATGGGCAAAGAAGTGAAAGTGATGAGAATATTATTTTTCTAAGAGTTTTTAATCCATCATGACGAAACTTAGCACCAGTGTCAATCAAGCTAAAAGACGAAAACGCATTGAAATTTGGTGGCACCACTTCCAGCATTTCAAAAGATGTGGACCAAAATGTGTTAAAAACACATTACAATCAATATTTCCAGACCAGGGAGGTGGACTGGGACATATACGTCCCTGGTTCAGGAACAGTCAGTTTATCATATCAAGTTTTCCAAAGATGTGTATCATGTGTAAAAGGTTTATATTGAATAGTATGGATCTCCCTGGCCTGTTTTCACAAGGTCACAGAGGGAATACATTTCAGAAAAAGAATATTTTTCATGTCTTTGTTATTTGTCATTACATCTGAACATGTAACCATATGCCATTACAGAAATATTATGCAGACCCAAGTCTGACAGGTGGAGTCATGATAGCACCACTGATATTACTAGGTAATTCATATGGCTAAACTGGACATACTTTCTCAAGGTCACGCAGGGAATGCAGATCAGGAAATGATTTTATTGTGATGCCCATGACATCTGAACTTCTGCACATATATCAACATACCACTGCAGGAATATTACACAGACAAAAGTCTATGACGTGGAGTCTTAATAGTTCAACTGGTGAGATGGCGGGAAGGACCGCTCTTTGAAAAAGAATGGCTTTCAAAAACAACTCAAAATAATGTCAACATTCCTAACTAATGACAAAGTGATAAACATATCATATTATATAGTGAACAGAGCTTTCCATCTCAGCCATTCAAGTCACGCTGTGACTGTAATGGTTTTATAAACATTAAAAACAATGGAAGGAACCTTAAAGTGTACTTTTGCGGTTATTTCTAGAAAATAGCTAGGATAATGTGCTATTTGTATTTTAATCAGCAGACTAAATAGTACGAACGCTTATCACCGATTCTATATTCAGGGATTTGTTCTTCTGCAATAGGTTAAAAAAGGCAATGAGACATGGCCTTTGAAAAAAACTTCAAAGACCAAGGTTTTCAATGACTTTGTTAACCCACTGCTGCAGAACTTATCTCTAAACGAAGAATCACTGTCATGTTTCTGTAGTACTTAGTCTACAGATTAAATATCACAAAAATTAACATCTTTGTCCTAGCCGTTTAATAGAAATAACCATAAATGTACATTCGGAGGTGCCTTACATTATCTGTTATGCTTATTCAACCAATATGCACACAACATAACTTGAATGGAAGATATAGACTGTTTGCTGCCTAGTATGATGTGTCATTAGTTGGGAGTGGTAACATTATTCAGGGGATGTTTTTAAAACCATTCCTTTTCAGAGAGCCATCCTTAATCGGATCATGGGTATTAGAGGAACATTTAATACATTATTGTGCAAATGATTTGGGATGGAACTTCTGACACCCAATATGCATTATAATATGGAAGTTTGATATTGCCTAATATGGGGAAGTAGACAGATGAAGTTCAGTAATTTAACAATTAGTTTCACATTTTTTACAATATTTGTGAAATTGAAAGATATATATGTATTTTGCTAATATATTTATAACAAAAAATATTTCTCTTCACTATCATGAGATGGCAACACCACTTCACATAGCTGGAAAGTGAAGAATTTTGAATATTTCCACAATCAATTAAGATGCCATGTCTATCGCATGCAACAAGTCAACTGTATGTTATGAAACGTGAGAAACTACGTCAAGGTGAGTCATTGTGGTATAGTATGTGAATATATGTCTGCAGATAATGCTATATTCATATGCAGATGCCAGTTGTGCTCAGTTCTTGTCATTATCACAATGTGGCGGCACAGGTCTACATACAGGAAGACTGGAGTGCCATGTGAATATATACATGTCCTAATATTTACATTCAATCTAACTTTAACATTGCAAGTATAGGAGAGAGCCTGGTGTGTTATGAGACCATAACACAGTAGCCATGTGTGTTATGGGACCATAACACAAGTGTCCCGCCCACATTCCAATAAGCCACGCCCACTTGGGTTTCCGGAACTCTGCACTTGAATATGTTGGGTAAATCAGTTTCTGCACGTTTCTCTTAATTTCTTGTATTACATTTCTAAATTTCATGTGATTGAGCAGAAAAACAAGAGGGAAATGTAAATATAAGCAATGAGGGTCGCTTTTGTGTGTGTTATGGCATAATGACGCGGGTGATTGAAGTTGGCATCGGGCGAGGCGCACTGGCGTGCGCCACGCCCACGATGTCAGCTTCAATCACGCGCGTCATTATGCACACACAAAATCGACCCTCATTTCTTAAATAACGATTATCGCATTCAGCAATTCAACTTCGGTATTATATGTAAGAATTCAATAATCAGGACGACATTCATATTTTAGGTTAGGCTAACGTGTCGTCAGCTAAGGCAGGCCTACATACCCAACGTTTGCTTTCTGGCTAGGCCACAGACAAACCCACGATCGCATCATAAAGATTGGCAGTGTAAAGTTGCTCAATATATATAAATAAACGAAAATTATTAGAGTAAATATATGAACTCGATGTCGGGCTTCGGGATAAATAGGAGAAGACCAGGGGCCGTATTCATAAAACTTACTAAGCACAAGATTTGACTTATTCTTAATGTCAGGTGTAAGCCGTATTCATCAAAAATCTAAGTGCAAGATTCGTCTTAGACTAGTTTAAGATGAAAATGTAAGCAAGGGTCTCGGCAGTCTTAGACAGATAAAATGGTGGCTACCTTACATCTTGTGCAGCACCAAAATCACAAAATTCCCGGTGAAAGGGTTTTCCTGAATCGAAAAGATCCTCTGGAATGACTGAGTAGGGAGCAGATACGAAGTCGGTGTCGTTTCCCGAACATCCAAGCCTTTGCCTTGCCGAATAAATTCAGACTGCTGTCTGTACGTGCACAGCTCTTGTACCAGCGGTCGGGCACGAGACCGTGTCAGTAAGTATAGAGCTTTTGAGTAGAGCCCCTAAAGTGTACACAGTAGTTTCCATCATGTCCTGAGGGATGATACAACCATGTTTTTATTGCTGGCCGTAGGCCTATGCCTTTTAAAATTCACACACTACTATCCAAATTTGATAGTTCGCAGCGAAACAGTGAGCTTTCGAACTCCAGTGGGATTGTCCAGCGCCTCCATCATGTTGACTACAAGGTCGAGGTGATGGTTTAGGTAAAATGACAAATGTAGGGAAAGGTTACTGTTATAGCCGGTTATATCGTAACAGATAGGTCTATAAACAAAGTACACGTGCTTCAAAAAAATATCCATTCTCCTTTTCATTTCGGATACTAATTCATCTTGTTTTGGATATTAATTCATTATGATTTACATCTACTTTTATACACTTTAACTGAGTAAGGGACGAACCATTAGAATCTTAAGGGGGGCTATGCATTTTAGTAAAACATAGGATCCACAATATTTTTTTTTCAATTGCCCATAACAGTACATTATTTTTTTCCACCCTACCTCGCAGTACTTTTTTTTCTAATACTGAAACCTATGGATGCATATATTTTAGCTACCATTGTGTAAGAAACATAACGTGGAGAGAAGCATTTTAGAAGCTTGTCTGGTCCATTAGAAAGTTATATGAGCACAGAGGTTCCAAAAATAAATCATTTGAGGGCCCAGGGGTCGAAACCCCCGGAAACCCACAGGTTATGACAAAATAAGGTTCCATTTGGAGGTTCTACCTATTTTGTCACTAAAAATCTAATACTCCTACCCGAGAAAGCCTGCCTAAAAGGCCCAAGTTTATGACACAAAATAGGCCTATATCAGAGTTCTAGCTAATTTATACGGAATATTAAAAGGTAATATGAGCTACCAACAGTTTTTAACATTGCTAATCGAATACTATTTTTTTTACAATAAAACAGTACAAAATTTTAACTTTTGCAAGCAGGGGCGGACGCAGGATTTTTTTGCAATTGGGGGGTGGGGGAGTGTCAGTGACTTGAGGGCGAAGGCACGAAGCTTAGTTTTGGGGGGTGGCAGGGGTCCGGGGGACCTCCCCCGGAAAATATTTATAAATAGATGCTCCCAGATGCGTTTTCCTGGCATTTGTGACTGCATTTTTAAGAGGACCATTTGGATTTTCAGGGATGCAAACTTCACTAAACTGGGCTCCACAAATCAAATTCTGCTATATATCTGATTTAATTCACGTAAAATGAATCAAAGAAAATATGATTCCGTGACAAATAATTCCTGGAAATATGTATATGTGACCTTTACCTGCTAATAGATATTGTTGCTGGTGATCAACATTATTACGACATGGTCATACCTGACTAACTCTTTCAATGCCAAGTTTAAGCCTGAGTCAACGACAACACTCGTCAACAGCTATTCTCGGCGCACTTCCCACGCAATGTGTGCAGATTACAAGAATAGCTTTTTACTAGAACCAAACTTTGTCCTATGTCTGTTATCTCAAGTCTAGCCGTGTTTGTATTTGAATGAAAGAGCTTTGCATGAGGAATTTGAATAACATTTATTTATAGTGATTCAAATATAAGACTAAGTGTGAATAAAGTCCCTTACAGCAATGAAACTTGAAAGAGTTAAGAAAGAATAGGTAGAAGAAAACAAATAATATGCCTACATTAACAGGTTTAAAACTTCATTTATTATAAAGTTACAGATCTTTCAGTAGCAAGTATATCCAGTCGCTTTCATACTTTTTCTGGAAGTGAAGTTCTTGAAAAAAAGGCTAACTTTTAAAATCTCTATTTAAAATACAGCAGCAGCTTAATTTAAGTAAAATAAACTCCAGTAGTGTAAGCCACGTCATACTCCATTGGTCCTTTGAGTAATTAGGCCTATATATATTTTAATTGAAATTTACAAAACTATTACAGAGTAAATTCATAGGCAATATCCTGATATTGCCTATGGATTTGCAAGGTGTTAAAAAGAAGGATAAACTAATTACGCAAGGAGACGTTCTTCACTACTTCAGATTTTTTCAAAAGGCCTAAGTGATTATTTCTCATAGCGTCTTACATTTGTGACAAAGTCGGTAATTTTAACGTAAAACAGACTATCGCGGCTTCAAAAGGCTTAGCTATAGGCCTGACTTTGATTATGATTAGTAATAGATGAATACAAAAGTTTTCCTCTGCCTAGGCCTATATATATAAGCCCAGTTATTACTACGGTTTTACAACCGGTATGGCTCTGGCAGTATGGCTTCATTCAGTGCTTCACGAAAGTTAACCATATCGGCATGTACAGTGTGCGCTGTGAATGTAGCCTACATAATAATATGCACGGTAACACAAAGAGTCACTTGCAGTCGGTTTAGGCCTATCGTTATGATAATCATTTAGGATTAATAAGTAAATCTAATAACTTACCTTTCATGTAGGCCCTAATAGGCCTATATTCATTTTGTGATTAATGTGACCGACAGCTCGTTTGGAAGTTGTTATCACTTTTCACGTGGAGATTGGGAATCGGGCCATCAGAAAGCCTGGCTATATGACAAGTAAATCTGCTGTTCGGGAAGCTGTCTATTGTATTGTAATTTTGCATATTCAACAGGTAAAACGTCCACTCATTTCATTGACCCAATGCCATAGAGTACTAAAACCTAAACGAGGAAAGCGTGTTTACATTCATCATGAGCCTTAATGATAAAGAAATTAAATCCAAATTTGCCACCTACATAAAAGAATGCACAGAAATTAATGGAACTCTCTGACTTTACTTTACGTTTTAACCCCCTCCCCCCCCCCCCCCCGCACCAACCTCTACTTGTGAAATAGTCCGTAAAATATCAAAACTACAGTTTAGAAATGATCTATTTGATAGAATAACCCCGTTCTGGTGTGTGGTCTCTTTCTCTCTAAAATAAATATCGTCCATCTAATACTAACAATGATAGAGGCCTTCAGAGATAATTAATATGGTTGCGAATGATGCGTCTGTTTCATATCAATAGGAAGGTGCATGACTGTACATGTAATATTTTATTACAAAACTGATGAATCGCTCCACAAAAACAAAAAACAAAAAATAAAAAAACCAATATATATATATAGGCTATATATATAGTTCATTTAATTTCAGTGCTCTACTTTTAATCACTGTACAGGCCTAATTGGTTCTGTCGTCTTGTGTATATGAATGTGCTTTTACTCAACTGATGTATTTTTCATTTCCATGTATATATTATTTCCTCGTTTCACCACAATTTCAATGAAATATTATATTGTATTGTTAACAATATCGTTTTCTTTCACTGACCTGGTATATTGGCCTATGCTGATTAACGGGTCCTATTGTCTTGCGTTATGAATAGAAACCATGCATACAGACTTAAGTTACAGTGACGGAGAGCGCAATACACACCATGGTTTCTTGTTTCTTCAAGTTTTCCTCTTCATATTTAGTGTTTGCTTTTCGAAATGGAACTTTTTCCACACACTGCTAGATAAGATTCTAATGTTATGTATAATATGCAACAATAAACCACAAAATGACCAGTAGCCTATAAAAGCTTTTGCTGTTATCTTGTGTCGTTAACATTACACGTGTTTCTGATTCATGTGGCCCTGCTAAAATTAAAACAGCCGCAATCCTTGGGTAATTAATGGGGAAAAATCTTAATTTAATGTTAGGTGCAATTACTTCTTTGAACGTGTCACCGCAGATTAGGCCTAATCATCATCACTTTTGGCTGTGTATCAGAGCACTCATAATTTAGATTTAGTCACAAAAAGCAAACAAGAGTATTTTAATGATAGGCCTAGGCTATAGATCTCTATCTTGTTTGTTGTTGTACCGGTTTTCGCCGAATCTTATTCCGTATCCTAATATGACTTTGAGAGGTGCATCATTGTTGATTGATTCAGCCCATTTCCTCAATTCTGATACCGTTTCTGTGAAACTTTATTCGTGTACTTTAAGAAGTAAGATATATTTGAACCAACTGACTTGATTCTTGTACACAGTTAATTAAAATATCCATAACAAATGTAAAACACACGTTAAAAAAAACAAGAGTAGGCCTAGTGTAGGCCTACTGAAAGAGTACTGTGGTTTTAAAATCGAATCGACCCATTTTGGAGATCTAAGGAACAAACACCCGTAAATAGTCCATCATTTGTGTTATTGAGCCAATAATCGATTACTTTAGTTTATGAAGGTATACATGTCTGAGTTGAGTGATTTCATATTTAAATTCTCACTGATCGGCCAAATTAAGTAAAGGGATGTCGAACCAAGTAAGGTTTTTTTAGGCCCACTTGTTCTCCATAGCATTAAAATGTGGAATACTACTGATATGGAAAAAATATCGAAAAAATCGATGGATTTTATGGATAGTCGATGAAAAATCTGCTGGTGTTTAAGGCGTAAACTGCTCCGTAGACGCGAAGTCTGAGACTTGCTTTCGCCTATTGAGATATAAGCCTAGACCTACTGACACCAGGCCTATCAAGACTCTATAAATAATTTCCCCCGAATCCAGAGTCTTCAGAAGCAATACTAAAGGAGCTGACTCGCAGTGTTGACCATTGTCCCTTAGTTGACCTCGAGAAAACTGCCTTCAAACGAAATGTCGAAAACAACTAGCTATAGTAACTGATGATGTCTTGGTCTCACGGCCTGCTCTCAAAATGACTCAACACATTGAATGATTCTGGATGTTTTGGCTGAAGTCACATAATATATTATCAGTTCGTTTGCAAAAATTTCGAACAAGAAATGTCTAGTGCACAGATTAAACCGTTTAACATTTTCTTGAAATCACAGTTCAGTGTCCAGGCTTGTGCAATGTAGGCTAGGTCTGCATGCTACCAGTCGCGACAAGAGGTATTTTTGTTTTGTTGGTGGAACTCTCATTGCAACGTGAATACGCGAAAAGTGTATACTTTCAAAGATTCACACACCAGGCCAGGACTACCTTATAAAGTGCGTGAGCTAGTCACACCTTCAATGTTTTGTCGCTAAAATGTGCGGAACTGTTAAATGTGCGTCCGATTAATTTTGTTGGACAGAATACGACACATGCAAAAAGTTATCGTGTTTTATCCGACGGTCGCGGTAACATTGGTATTTACATTACTTGCCTATAATTCAGTAGTCAGTTTCTCATTGGTCCGTCTGCAACTGGGTGATGACGTTTGCTGGGAAAGTATAGACCCGGGTATTTTTAACTTTGGCACATGCTACTGACCCTGTAGGGTCCTTGATAGGACACAAACAGGGCAAATCATTAGCGCGACCGGCTTGGTCGTGCTAAGAACACCTAGTCCTGTACTTCTAAGACATATTGTGACCAGAGTTCGCAACAAATATTGTTTCATATATATATATATATATATATATATACAGACACACTATGCATCATCTTGAAATTTGGACATGTTAACATATAAAGCGTAATTTTACATTGGTACTTAATAGTGTTAATATCAGTTAAAGGATTCCTTATCCTTTAACTTTCTAATGTCAGAAATTTAAAGACTTGTCTATATATTTACACACTTCTTTGTGCCAGTAATAAATATACATGTACTGTGCAAAAAAAGTCAAGGACACTCCTAACATGCACAGTAATGTTTTTGTAGTCTGGAAATAGGTCTTAATCCTTTTTTTGGAAAGCCACTGTATGCAATAACAAGTGAAATCACAGTTTGTATAAAATATCTTTATTACACTTAAAATACTTTTGAATTTGCTTGTCACGTTGTGAAATGAACTAAGTTTTCCCTTGTCATCACACTTTGTCCCTAAAGCAGCTTTTTCAATGTGGACATCTCTGATGATCTATTTTACCCCAATTTACTGAGTTTCACTGGAATATTTAAATGTGTTTATCCCCCTCTCTGCATTTCTCTTGTGACAATACTTAAGCTTTGTTTGTGTTTAGCCACTAAAATGCAGACCATAACAATAGAAGCTCCCTTGAAAAATGTGTGGTGCCACTTCGAGTCAGAGTTATTTTATGCTGCATTGTACACTGGCTTAATGCTTTACGACAGCATCCCAATGGTTAGTATGATGATGCCACAATGTATGGCACTACATTTCCCACATCATGAAAAAAAAACAAAAAACTTTTCATCTTGGGGCTTTTTTACAAGTTCAACAAAATACCCCCCAAAAAATTGATTGTATATTCAAAATGTCTACAAACTTTGAATTTACTTTCAAAATGTTCAAAAGTTTAGACTTTAGGTAAGATCCAAACATGGAAGCAAACGCTTTTGTGTTGACAATCTGGACATCATTTTACTGCTGTTGATAACTGTTGTATTTAATTTTCCATATACTGCGGCACTTGGAAGATGTCCGGTTTTGCCAGGGAACTACCCGTTGCATTCAAATATTCTTGTGCACTCTCTGCTTGCCTGTGCCACACCGTTCCATTACAACTTGTACGTACAAGTCCTTAGTCCCACCTTCAAGAACAGCACACTTGGTACAAAACATTCCTGCAGCCTGTTCATATGACAGTGAACAAAAGGGTTCAACTCAAGACTTTGCATCGACTTGTTTTGACTTGTCTCGTCTTTCTACTGTGTGCTTTGACTTCAGCCATGGTAAGAAAATTGTTGCTGATCACTATCACTTGTTGGAACTGAATAGTCATCTGTCACGGCTTTTTCATGGTTTTTGCTACACCAAAATACATCTCTGGGGATTTTTATTTGTTGCCGGGGCTGCACTTAGGGTGTTTCTGCACAGTTCATAATGGTATCTGTACTTTCTGGTCTACACTGTTCCATTAATTTTAGGGAATGCCAGATATTTACAATACTAATTTTGAAGATTAACATCACAAACTTGAATTGAGCAACTTGCAGTTGGAACTGCTCAGCCTAAATGGAGAATACCTGGGGACGGTAAATCGCATGTGACATTCCTTTTTTCATTGAACTAGAATACATGTGACAGCCCTTTGGGTGACCTGCCTGCAGCCAATCATTGAGGCTGGATATGTTTATCCACCAGGTGGCTCCACATGTCAGAAGCTAGATGCCAAGCCTCGGTTACCAATACTGCCATCTGCCGCACACATCCTCTATTGACTCTTTTGGGGTTAATCACAAACTCCAAAATTGGTATTTATCTGAGCTGCTTGAAACCATCTAGATTCAGCTTCTTTGGTTTCCAAAAAAAAAAATGTTCAAGGAACAGCATGCATTTTTTGCAAAGAAAAAAAAATAATGGTCTAGGTCAACATCTTCCCTAGAGTACTACCAGCATGTCCCAGATGCATGTCAAAGAATGCCTTCGTCTCCTGCTTGGCAGTGGAGGGGTTAACGAGTCTCTTCACACTATTCCCTTTATACAACATGCCATGTCAGGCAAGCTTTGATATAAACAGGTTCAATCATCAGCAGATGGCCAGCTCCAAATGTAAAACCCTGGCAATCGGTGTGCATGAACTATGTTGTATGACCATGACTGGAAGGTTTGGTGACGACAACAGCATGTATGCCACAGGTGAATCATCCATTAAAGAAATTATCTGGATTTTCATCGTCTTCATCATCGCCCTGGTCAAAGTCCTAGAACCACCAAAAAAAACCCCAAAAAGTTGAATTTCCAAGTCAGTGGCTGTGAACACTTTTATTTTCACATGTATCTATTTTCAAAGTTTTTGTATGACAAGCATTTAACTGAAATTCTAACTCAGCTACTATGAACATAGTTCCTGTTAAGGTAATGTCCTGCCTGGAAAAGTGACCTAACTTTAAGGCCAAAAATCATGGAAGCGTGCATCCCTGATATAATAAACCTATATACATACTCAATTGACAGCAAGTTTTGCAGAATCTGTCTGCACTAAAGATGGAACTCAAAATCCAAAGTTGTTGTATAAATACAAGCATTTTGGATGGGAAAATAATGTTTTTTGTAGTTTTTTTATACATTTCTCAAAACTTATTCCCACCAAAATAGTCAAATTTGTGCTATAATAGTCTGAACACATGTATCTGCAAAACCCTCTCAGGGTTTGCCATAACTGCATCTGTTTGTTAGCAATGGTGATACAAAAATTGGAATACGGTTCATTTTGTGAAATTGATAACGGGTCAGCCAAAATTATCAACATTTTCAAAAGTGTTCACAGAGTACTCTTTTTTGTTACACCCTCCCTCCCTCCCCCAAAAGAGAAGTCTCAAAATGTTGATTTTTGGCCAAACATTGATCAACATTTTCAAAATTAACTAAAAACGTACATTGATCTTGACCCCCCCCCCCCCATAATATGCGATATGAATTTTTTAACAGGTGTAGAATATGAGGGATTTATGTGGTTTGTTACCTGTATTTCCTTGGGTTCTAGTTCCTCGCCATATTGTATCGCTGTGTCAATCTGCCACAGAATGTCTGATATACTGTCCTCATCAGTGATATCAAGTGGGAAAAACTTGACAAGACTGTAATCATCTATCTACAAGAAAAACAAACAAAAATTATGTTTCTTTCTTTCCTGGGTACAAAAGCCTATAACTTATATGCACAACAAAATAAAAATAAAATTCGAAATTTCCACTTTTAAAAGTCCAAATTTTAACTTTTTTCCTTGAAATTCAACTTTTTTTCTCAAAATTTTGACTTCGAAAATTAGCAATTTTTACTTTTTTTTTAAACTCAAAATTTCAATTTTTTTCCTTGAAATTTTTATTTTAAAAACTCACAACTTTTTTGTCGCTAAAAACTCACAATCTCGACTTTTTTTCTCAAAATTGTGACTAAAATTCCAAATTTGGACTTGTTCCTCAAAGTTTCAACTTTTTCTCAAGATTTGACTTTTTTCTTGTAATTTTGACCTTTTTTCTCAAAATTTCAACTTTTAACAGTCAAAATTTCTACTTTCAAAACTCAGAATTTTTACTTTTCCTCGAAACTTCAACTTTGAAGAATGTGGAAATGAAAAGTTTTTAACCCCTTAACTGCCAAACCCAGGATAATCCCACACGCCAAGAGAAAATAGGGAAAATAAACATGTTTTTTTAAATTCAGTAATACACTTGAATTTTAACTTCCTTGATGCCAGGAATATTGTTTCTAAACATTTTGTGTATTTTCAAGGCACTGTGGGACTCTCCTAGTCATTGTGTACAATGTGCTTTCTCTGACCTTATATATAATCTCTTCAGTACAAACAACAGATCATGTGACCAGTCATGAATAAAATCCACTCCAGCCGATGGTGACCTCTGGTGAATGTCACAAAAACTATTGCACTGCATTGATAATGCCACGTTTGAATATAAATTATCTATTTACCAAACTGGTCTACATTGTACTAAAGTTATAATATACGAAAATTTACCCATAAAGACAAATTTCAACAACTATGAAACTGCTAATATACCAGTTCATTACACATGACCACATATATATATATATATATATATATATATATATATATATATATATATATATATGGTCATGCGTAATGAACTGGTATATAAGCGTTACATAGATAAAATTGGTCATTTTTGGTTCTTTTCATTTTAAAAATATCATACCATGGCACCTCATCTTTTCAGCCAAAAAACATTGGGAAAACCTATTATTTTATGCTTTTATCAATTCATGGAAACGGTCATTTACATTGAAGAGGATGGGGGAGCACAGAAGTTTTTTTGGCCATTTCTCATAATTGACCCTGCATTATATAAATACTCATAAAAACCAAAGTTTTCATGAAAATGGGAAAAAATATGAATGCATGAGCACATAAGTATTTTTCATGGATGAAAACATAGGGACCATAATTTGACCATTTGACCTAGATTTAGGACAACTTCAAAATAATGCATTTTTTAAACCCCAAATATCCAGGACTTTCATTGTAGTGCAAAAATCTAATTTTGAAGGTCAAATTAACCACCATAATACTGTAAATTATTAAGAAATGTGTACACAAATGATTAAATGTACAATATTCCACATGTCTTAAGCAAATTTGGTTAAATATGGACTTTAACTCTCTCATTGCCAAACTTATAATTGTAAACTGAATAAACCCAGCCCCATTAAAATAACCATACCTAGTCCCGTGTTGAATTATGGTTACATGTGCCTACCAGGGAGACAGGTGAACTTGTGGTGCCACCACACTGGTCACCTGCTTTACCACTGAGATGTCCCAGACTGAGGACAGGTAAAACAAGAACATGGCACTGGCACAAAATTGGCCACAGGAAGCCTTAAGGTAAATAGGTGTAGGATAATGTTCGCGGCCAGGTCTGTGGCCAAAATACAGACCCATGCACTCGGACGGTAAACAATGACCAATGACCCGTGTGGACACCCGAGAATGGATCTTTGTGACCGAGGCGAAGCCAAGGTCAAAAAGGTCCATTCGAGGGTGCCCACACGGGTCAAAGGTCATTGTTTACCGTCTGAGTGGGTCTGTATTTTGGCCACAGACCATAGCCAAGAACATTATCTAACATAGTGTATAATTCTATTGTATTGCAGCCAATAGCGTTCATTCATTCATTCAGGCGGTTTAAATTAACGGTCCCCATAACACTTGGGTAAAGGGTATTTGGCAGCGCGTGCAGACACACAAAGCGATAGGAATTCTTGGATCGCAGGACACTGTTCGCACGTCCTTTCAAGGTTGCCAGTCCAGAATTTTCATTCTGAGAATTTTCATTCAATGGGTGCAGTTCACTTTTTTTTTGCATTTGCCGTAACTATCTTGGCGGTGGAAATGGCCTCTTCACAGCAAAGTGCATGGAATTTTGATTTGGATGATTTAAATTTGACCCAGCTTCTTCAAAATGACGTTGAAGACGATGCAATGGACTTTGAGCTTACCCAAATTTGCGGTCATTTAGACTCCGAACTTTCAGCATGTGAGGACCTAAAAATTGAATATGAGGAGCTTCAATCAACCATTGCATGTGCCCGCGACCTCCGCATGGTGCAAGAAGAGAACAGCCCATATGTGTTTTACTCTACCAGACCACGATCAAAAGAACTTGAAGGTAGGCTGGTTTGTATTAAATTAAGATTATTGAATGAATCAATTTAGCAATTGTCATTTGGTGTTTGTTATTGTGGGGTCGAAATAACCTGTGAACAGTTGAGGTCAAGTCTGTATTTACAGGTCTGTATTGCCAATACAGACCTGCGCATTACAATAGAATCATACACTATGGTGTGGTAATTTAGGTCAGGTAGCAGTGCCATGTGCATCCTGTCCCAAGACAAGGCCTTTATCCACTTTACCACACGAAAATAGGTCACTCATGGTAACCTTTATTTAGAACAAAAGGTGTGGTAAGGTCAATTCAATTTCAGTCATGTCATGATGTTCTTGTCAAATTCATAAACCAACACATGGTTCATACATTCTAGAACACCTGTGGGAAAGAAAAACTGGAAAATAAACCTTACATGCCAAGCCTGGAATACCCATAAAATTCAAGGTGTAGTCTGGAAATCCATAGAAATGGTACATGTATTTGTTTCAAAATACAACACCTCCATTAATTGAAACAAAATTTTCATTTCTTGGTTGTGGTAAAACTATGTTCATGACTGTTTATTAAGTGGACTTCTGGGTACGATCCAACTTTGATAGCTACCACTTCATGAACATATACTGAGTATCCTTTTGTGACATTTTAGGCCAGCTGCATAGCAAGTTTGTGTTATTTGTAAAACAAAAACAAAAAGAAAAACAAAAAAGGGAGAGAAAAGTGATGGAATTTTGACTCCTCATATAAAAAATATGAATCTTTACTACAGTCATGGCTATATGCATATGCCATTCTGAAGCACCGTGTCCCAGTTGCCGTGTCCGAGTTGCCACCACCCTAACCCTGCTGCGTTTTGCTCCCAGCTGCATAAACTAAGGGTATTGCAAATTGATTTATTAATATTTTTTCAAACGTAGACTTAATAGCCTATCATTTGACACCAAGCATAAAAGAATTATTCAACTTTTGCTATCATGTTTTTATAAAAAAAATCTTACAACATGCATCACATGTAACACCACCACCTAAGATGGGGTACCACTTCGAAACTCATGACCACATATGAATAAAAGAGACAGTTTCAAAATCTCCCTCTGACACAAAATATGAACACACAGACACACACACCAGACACTGTCCTAATAATTCCCTCTTGGCCTACAGGCGCAACGGGTGCGCGTTGAGCGAATAACAAACTGGTCTATCAGAAGAAAAAGTTCTAAAACATCAGGTCATGGTGCCACCTACCAACTGTGCCATGGCATGGTTTAGTTTCTGATACTTTTTGCTGAGTTGACTTTCATCGAGTTCTTCACTGACCAAAGACTTCATCTCAGGTTCAAGATACCTGTTAGGTAAAAAAACAGGAAAAAATGAATAAGCCGTGCAATTTTGTTTCTACAGTTAAGAGTACATGTAGTTGTAATATGTAAATAACTCAAGTCTAAGTTTTTGGGTCTGTGTACAAACCTATGCATTCTTGGGGGAACTTTTTACATTTTCACCTTAGCAGTGAAAATATTTCAAAATGGCTTCATCCTCTTTTACCATATAACCACATGACCCATTTAGAATGAATAAACATTGGCCATAATATTGATGCCTCACGGTCATAAGTATAACTGTCAAACATACTTGCAAGAGAAGCACAACATAAGATTTAAATGTCACTGCCTCAGCACTAAACTCTTATACATGCTTCAAATTTCATGTAGAGATATGACAATGTAATGCTGTATTTTCAAAGATTCTCTTTTCAATTCTTGGCATATTTTCTCACGGACCTCTCAGTTACTTTGTCAACGGTGTCCATGCTCTAGAAATTGTCCTGTTGAAACTCACCTTTCTAACTGTTTTCGTGCCTTCTTATTTAGCAAATCTAGCTTTGTCATCACATTGACATGTGGTGTCTCTAAAGAGACCATGGTGGCCAGGGCCACCAGAACTCCGGACACAAATTTGGATGCCTCGATCATGAACTGAGCATCAATGAGGAAGATGCCACAGACATGAAAGTTCCAGTGCTGTAGTTTGTCCACCAACTGCTTCATGACGGGGATGTGGGTGTACAACTCAATCTGACCTGAAATGGTAAGAAAAATAACAGAGTCTGTTGGCCTCTAATTATATTAATTTCCAACAGATGGCGCCACGCAATCTGATAAATCATATGACCAGTCACGAAAGTTGTACAAGTGGGGCCATTTTGCTCAAAATATCTGCATGACCCCCAAAAAAGTGTTGAAATCAATCAGGATTTTGTGTGAGATCTTGATAATTGCAAACACCTTGTAAATTACTAAGCTGAAACAAATGATACTTTTCCTGTCACACAAAAGTGAAAGAAAGTTACTTTTTGTGTAACATAAACAGCAGCTACAAATCTTCCTCATCGTCTGTGTCAGCATTTAGATGAACAGATCTATCAAATCGCACTGCCCTCTGCAGTGTATATTATGAACTACCATGCAAGAACAGTACACTGCTGGCTCCATCCATCCCCTCTTCTCCGTCATTATTGCCTTGGATACTTACCAGGACAATCAAAAAGAATGTAGTCATCTTCAACTTCATCGAGCTGTTCCTCCAGCCAGTCAAAATTTTGTGCTAAGTACCTGAGGAGCAAACCATGAATAGGTGAGCATCATATGAATCAGGCACATTCAAGGTTTAGTCCTTTCCTTCATGAATGTGCAAAATTAACCTGGTATCAAGACCCACTTGACTTCAACACCGATTTGACATGCAAATAAACAAGACTTGTGAGTCAGACCCTTTAGAATTTTATCAGAAGGTCTTGTATTTGTGTCTTTTTGCCCAGAACCACTTCCTAGTAGTCAATATCCTATTCCGCAGTTCGAACTCTTTACTCTCCATAAGCTAACCTGTCCCTGTCTAACCTGTATACATATGGAATTACTATTGTCTATATTGCACACGTTCCTCTGTAAAATTTTGACATAGGCTGTATCAGCCCAAATGAATTAAAGGGTCTTCAGCGGGTAACTACTCAACATGTTTCGAAGCCTTTTACCCGTACATGTCTCTCTGAGTAGCGGCTCCTTGTCTAAGCTAAATATTCAGCAAAGACAACCCACATAATAAAGAATAAATAAGAATGTGGCAAATGATGAATTTGCTAAATACGTGAAGTTTAGCTTATAAATGCAGAGCTTCATTATGAGAGAAGAACACCTGTCAAACAAACCATAATTTACTAAATTTGTATAGTACAGGTTCAGATAAGAACAATTTGACTTACCCCTGAACCAATATGTACCCTTTCTAGCTGGACAGCTTATCCTAGTTAAACCACCCGCCAGTGTATAACTGAAGTGGCAACAAGCTGGGGCCTTATATTCAGTCCCAGTGATAGTAAAATAAACAGTTGCAACTAGACCACCTGCACAAACCAAGGGAAATCCCAACAAGGACTGCAACAATGGACATCCTGCACCAGAAATGTAAAACAAACTCTGTGATGACACCTACCCCTCAAACAATTAAGCTCTATTTAACTGCCAACTCTGAGTCAATGTATCAACTTAATGTGTCATTTTTGTGACAAGTGAGAAAATACTGTCAATTTTGAGTAAATGTGCATTTAGGTATGTCAGAAAAGAATGAAAGTCATTAGCATTTATGTCAAAAAACATGTTATCAAAACAATTTTTCTTAACGGGATTTTGAGTACAATTAGGCAAGCTTGTAACTGTCATCAGTAGCTGCTTGCTACCTATAGCCCCTGGGGGTTTGACCTAACAGAAAACAAGCTAACCTAAAATGTCTGAAAGGTGAACATTAAAACAGAATGATGCCAAAAGATAAAATCAAGTAGCAAAACAGGCAAGTCTAAAATCTCTAAAATTATTGAAGCCAAACTTTCTAACCATCTCGGGATATTTACAGCAAAATTTGTAGAAATATTTGATCAAAAGTACATCTTTGAATCCTCTTGACTCAAGTTTATTGTAAATAAATTTGGTTCTAGATGCAAAGTCCTGAAATTTAGAATAAATACGACCAAATCTCAAAATCTGTGACAAAAACGTATTATATCCGATAGTTTCCGAAATATTACTGTCCGGGAAAGGATAATTAACCACTTCAAAGTTAAACTCATCTATTTTGTGATAGACTTTAATACAAAACCTGTCATTAGTGACCTGAATATCCAAGTCCAAAAACACATCTCTGAAACCATCTGAATTGTTACCCTCCAAAGGGATATCTTTTGGGTAAATTTCTTTAGCAATTTCACTGAAATTTTGTACATTTACGCAAGCAATGTCATCAATATATCTTGCGTTGTTTGATAATTTTATAGCCATTTGAAAGTCCAGAACAAAAGTGGAATAGAGGAGTCCTCTTCAGAAATTTTGATATTAAAATTCCTTTTCATCTCATCTTTATGTGCATCTATCAAATTGTCAATGGATTGTTTGTGTAATTTATAAACGTCATGTCCTCTTATGTCTGAAATATTGTTTATACCAAGTTCCTTTTTCAAAACATCCAGATAATATTTTTTGCAGATGATCCCAAAATTGTTACCTGCCTTATCTATGTTAGTGACTACAAATCTATCTTGTAGTTCTTTGACTGCTTTAGAAACTTTAGGCTGTTTTAGATTAACCGTATTGAAATTCTTATTGTGGGATTTGTAACGATAAATTCTATTTCTAAAGACTCTTTTCAAGTTTGATAACCATCCTTCAAATTTCTGAAATTCCATTTTTTCTTTCTTTGCCCATTTCATACAGTAGGAATCGAGTGCATCACATGTATCCTGAAAAATACTGTCAATATTCAACTTGGGACATATCCGAAATTTTGTACCTTTTTTCATTATTTCTTTTAAATCTGAATTTTGTATTATATCCAAGTTACCTGTAAATACATGTTTGTGGTGTGCATCAACAAAATTAGAATATTTACTATTAGACATACAGTCACAATTTTGATTTGTTGCGATATCCTCAAGAGTAATTGAAGCCAGAAATTTTTTGTAATTCATGATACTTTGTCCAATATTGTTGCCATATTTATAGGAAATGATAGGGGGATCTTTTATTTTGCACTCCTTGGGAATCATGTTACGAACAAATTTCAATTTGAAAAGGGACTGAAAGTTTAGTGAGTCAATGATTTTGTGTTTGAAAGGAATGCTGCAAAACATTTGATCTCTTTTGAAAGAGTAATACATGTATATCCTCATTTCGAGGTTAACGGACACCCCGATTAGGTTGTGTATTCAGATGAATAGACACATACATTGTAAATGCTGATATCAGAGGTCACACTTGGCAATTTCATGATAATTCAGCTTAAAGTTCAAATGAAAAGCTCGCCTTAATTTTAAAAACAAACAGTACTGGCCTTCAGAAACTCCTTTGCGCATTTTTGTCACACAGAATCGTGGTTTAAGCGTTAAATATCACACAATTGTCCACTCGATCTGACCATTCAGTTTTCGAATTGGCCGCGGCCCAGACTTCGGTCTGAAGCGGAATCAATAGCGGAAGTGACGTCATTTGTGACACCCGTACGACGTTCATCTGTGCCGCCATTTTCAAAGTGGTAAACAGTGAGTAGTGCGTGTTGGTTGTTTTGTTGATTATCTGCAATATGGTTCAGTGTGCAGCCTACAAATGTTCGACCAATTCTTCACTAGGGCACAAGAAGAGTCTTTTCAGTTTTCCTTATCCACAGAAAGAGCCCAGGCGTCATAGATTGTGGGCTGCCCGGGTGAGCAGGGTTGGGTTCACGGTCACCAGGCACAGCCGGCTTTTTCAGGACCACTTCGAGGGGAGTGCCTTCATGACGGATCCACATGT